>JAUMHM010083943.1:0-12840 GCA_032362435.1 Melikaiella ostensackeni | reverse complement strand
ACGTTTCGTAGTTTTGTACACGATTGAAACCCGAAACATCTCCTTTTTACTAAAGATATTTAGAGTTTAACTATTGACCTCGATAAGGAAGGGCAAGATTGAACCCGATTGGATTACATTTTTTTAGGAATTTCTATGTGCACATTGCATTTTTTGAATTTTGCGATTTTCGGACCACCCTAGTGTACACTAGATTTCAAGAATGGGTCACTCCTCGACTGAGCATTTATTGGCCTGTTGGGCCCACTTCTGTTTAGTATCCTACTGTCAGACTTGGAGGAGAAGACTGTGAGGAGAGGAAAAAGGAGGACAATATAGGGAATAGGCAAACTGTTTCTACTAGCATACGTAGACGATGTAGTTCTAGTAGCGGATGACGAATCAGGGATGAGTCTGATGATGAAAGCGTTCAAAGAGTATGTGAGAGAAAAATATTTGATGGTGAATATGAGTAAGACTAAGATGATGTGCTTCAGAAAAAGAAAGCTTAGGGTAGAGTACGAATGGAAAATAAATTGCGAGGTGGTGGAGTTGGTGGAAGAGTTTTGCTTCCTAAGTTTTTGGTTTAAGGCGGAAGGAGGAAACGAGCTGCAGGTGAGATAGAGATTGGAATGTGCGAGGAAAGTAATGGGACAAGTGTGGGGTATGGTGAAGAGAAGGTTCAAGGACGAGTGGATGATGGGAGAGTGGATGTTCGACGTGTTAGTGTGGTCAGTGTTAAGTTATGGAGTGGAAATTTGGGTATGGGAAGAGCATAAGAGAATCGAAACTATACATGAGAAATTTCTGAGATGGGTCATGGGAGTGAGCTGGAGCTGCCCAGGTTATATGCGGAGGGAAGAAAGAGGATGAGAGAAAATGGTTGGCAGACAACTGAAAAGATCCTGGAATTTTGAAGAGAAACTAGGAAGGGGGGAGGGAAGCAGAGTTGCTCAAGCGTGTGCTCGAGAGGTTATGCATAAAGAGAGGAAGGGTAACGTGGGACGTTCGAAACGAGAGAAAGAGAGATAGGAAATGAAGGGAAAGGGAATCAGAATACCTGAAAAAGGTTGAAAAGGAGAGCAAATGAAATAGAGTAGTTATTCAGAATGATAGAGGGGTTAAGAGCATATTGTTATTGGACGACTGAAGAGGAGAATCTGTGTAAAGTATGTAGGCATGACCAGGAATCATGGTTGCATGTGCTAGAGAGGTGTTCAGGTGATGAAGAGGGAGGGGAGAGTATGGAAAAGAGAATTAAGGATAAATATACTGGAAGAGCTGAGGAAGAGAGAGAGAGAGAGAGCTGGTTGCACGGGGTAGGGAAAACCCAAAAAATGACTCCTAAAGAAGGAGAATAATGCAGTACTGTTGCAGAATAGAGCTACAGGTTTTAGATTGGTAGTGATAAGAGAAAACGAAAGCCCAGGGCAAGGTCGCAAGCATCTAAGATTAGGAACAGTGTTTTCCGGACCCCCCTCCAGAAAAGCCTTACGTCACTAATCAAACTAAGTGGTGCTGGCAGCGCTGTTAGGTGAGTAGGGTTGAGGAGAGAGAGTCGTGTCAGGTTGGCGACGCGTGGAAGATGTCTCAGCGTTTAGTTAAATAAGTGTATCATCGTTTTAAAATAACTACATTCACTCTCAATAAACATACCATGTTTGTGTATCGAAATATTGTATTTCGTAATTAATTCCTCGAACCTACAATTGAATTTGATATTTGTGTTCCTGAAAACTGAGACAAACTTGACGCTATTTGATTTACGTGCCGGAAAGAGTTAAGATAATAGTTATAAATTACCGCACAGCCTATATAATTTTTTCCAAGTTTTCGGTTTCTACGAAATTGTTCATCTCAGTAAAGCCTCTTATTTTTCGAACTTGGAGCAATGACTTGTGAATACGTCATGTTGGTGGAGGTGACATGGCCTATTCACAAGTTTCTCGGAGCGCGCAAACAGGAAGACAAAACCTTATTATAATTTAGTCACATCTAAATAGAGATATGTATAAAAAAAATGTCGATTCGCAGAAGAGACTTATATATTTTAATTTAATAAGATTATAGGGAAGAGTTGGGTAGTACCATCCAATCGAGCTTTTTTATTAATAAAGTAGCCAATATCGATGGAAATAGTAATATAAACCATCAATTATATGTTAGGGCTTCTACTAACAACCCCAAAAGCAGTTATTCAAAGAATAATTATATTCGAGTGGAAAAAAAGTGATTTACGTGAGGACCAAAAAAAGTTATTCATAGAGAATGTTGGATACCCCCGGCTACCCAGAAAATCGTAATATTTGAATAGATTATGGTAAATGAACAACGGAAAGTGTATATTTTTAAAATGAAAGCTCCAAGATTTTATACATAAGCACAAAAATACTCACCGAAAATCAAAAACCCCAAAAAGCATCGAAGGTTACATTATTTACAAAAAAAAAACGTTATTGACTAGTTTTTGACAGGAACCAATGAAATCTAACATAGAAATATCTGGCCGGGGGTACCCAACTGTGACATTTTACAATAAAATTGCTAGAAATAGGAAAATACGTCAAATTATTGAACGAAAAACACAGATCACATAGCTCAAGAAAGAACTCATTTGTCACAATCAAAGACGATATATATTTTTTGTAGTTTTGCAAATATTTGATAATAAGTTTGGTCCATATATCGCATATAATGCACTTGTTTTTTAAAGACGAAATATGTAGGTCGGATTTTCTTTTAAGCTAATGAGAGATATGACACTCTATTTACAAAATTACGCTTTGGGACAATGTTCAAAGATAAAAATGTTGATTTCTCGTCGCAGAAAGTACAGTTTATTAAAAAACAAGAGTGGCCGCGGTTACCCGAAGCTCCCCTATACTTGTAATACGAGGCGTAAAATTATGCTTGAAATTATAGGTTTGATATTACATTATAATATAATATACTTACCAACAGAATTAGGGAAAACCGCCAATGCGATGAACAGAGTTGCAGCAAGGATCTTCATCATTCTAAGTAATGATTATTGCCGAATGAACGTGCTATACAAGATGTTTCTGATGCTTTATATACTAGTCGCTATCTCCTTCGTCATTCTAAATCATATCAAATGTTTGTGAGGTGGATGGAGTGGAACTTATATTTCTGTGATATTTGTATTTCATAATTCTGTTTCGCCCAGACGTAAGCGTAAGTATAGTCCAAATTTATAATATTCTGTACCAATTAGAGGGGCTTATCTTACATTTGCTACGTAATGGAGAGATTAATACAATGTCAGAAGGTACAATGACATGATATCTCATCAGTTATATTTGACACATGTGCCGCGTAGAGTATAGATTTCATAATGATATGTAGACTATTACGAGTATAAAGTACCGTATAACCTTGTATAAAAATATCTGCGTCAAAATGTTCCTCATTTTCACACTAAATCCTAATGTTAATAATCAATGAACAACTGGTGTGAGGCAGCGAGAGACGATCCTATTATCACTCTAAAGATCCAATTGAATAAAAATACTTATTTGTAAAAAAAACAAATCAAACGATATTTAAATAGGCTGGTCGAGATTCTACTAATTCACTTTAATTATAATCCAATGAGGTCTAATTCAACCATAATCACGCCTAGCTGGAACCAGTTTTTACTAAAATGAGCTTGCTTGTCTATGTTTCGAGGAAATTCTGTTTTTGGGATGGCCATTTGCTTCAACTCTGTAGTTAAGTGTTTAAAAAAAACATCTAACTGCTCAGATCTTGAAAATCCTTTTTAATTTTTGAAAGAGTGTCGACTGATTACTACTAAAAGTAGACTAACTTATCTGCAAAACCAACAAAAACTTTGTTTTAACTGTAATATTACGCCATTCGAGCCTATCAAAGTTGAAACTTTTTTATTGTTTTCTATTCGCCACTAGTTTCTTGTGAATAAATCACTTCCTGTGCATTTGAAGTGCAAAATAGTTGAGATAGAAGCAAAGATGCATCAAATTTTTTGAAAAAGAAGGAAGTCTGTTCTATATAGCTTTAGTCTGCCAAATATGCTTTCAAGAATTGAGCTTCTTTATAGAATTAAACCAGTTTTTAATGCGAGTTGCTTACTGTTCTAGGCTGATTTCTTAAATTCTTTTCTTCGGCTGTCTTAAGTATTTTAAGCCTCAAACTAAAAGTATGTGATCTAGAACGTAATAATTGGAATACGAAGATAAAACTAGGAATGTTTTTTATTTGTATTAAGATTGGCGTTTTAAACGTGACAACCGTTGAACTTTCACACAGCGAAAAATTCTTTTGTAGACCAAACATATTATCGATCAAATAGGAAAGTAAGCACCTTTTCGGAGGAATGACTTTTAATTTTAAATTTAAAATACTTTAGGAGGCATGCAAAAAAACAGATTTTAAGAAAACAGTCTAAAAAAGCAGGCAACTCTCAGTAAAAACAGTTTTAATGTAGTTGTCGTGGCAAAAATCAGAACTCTGAAAAAAAGATTTTCTCTGATTTTAAAAATCAAAATAATAATATTGATGATGTCATTTTAAATAAAAAAATTTTTTTTAATAACGAAATATTAAAACTTATAGAAAATTATTTTAACAATGTTTTTTACAATTAAATTTTTTCTTACTATCGTTTCTTACCAATTTTTGAAAAATGGTTGAATTTCAATAAACGATGATTTATTTTCTCAGGGGAAACATTTTCTAAAACTTTATTGTTTTCAATTTTAAAAGTATATTTTTCTATGGCTGATATCATTAAAACAGTTTTAAAATGAAAACATTTTTTAAACAATCGAATATATATTTGAAGAGAAATCATGTATTTTCGAAATCGGAAACAGTAGAGTTGTAGGGAATGTTTTCCCCGAAAACATAACCCATGGTTTGTCCAAATTCAGCCATTTTTTAAGAATGGATGAGCTATTACTTAGCTCAATCGAACCGTGAAAGGAAGATCCTAAAAGAAGCAACCATCTCCAAGAAATCTTTTGTCAAATGAACGGCACGTCCCAAAAAACGCCGATTTTGACTGAGAAAGCGTTGCATAACTTTTTCATTTTTTTTATTTAAAAAAAGTACTTTCGAGCTATAACTTAGCTCAATCAAACCATGAAAGGAACATCCAAAAAGAAATAACTATCTCCGAGAAATCTTTTGTCAAAGGTTCAAGCTATTACTTAGCTCTAATGAATAGCGAAAGGAACATTCCGAAAGTAGGAACCACTTCCAAGGTGTACCGTTGTCAAAGGTACGGCGTGTCCCCAGAAACGAAAATATTTTGACACACGAAGATTTTCATAACTTTTTTCTCTTTTAATTAAGAAAAAAACAAAAAAGTACTTTTGAGCCATTACTTAGCTTTATTTAATCGTGAAAAAAACAGTCAAAAACAAATTAGATTGAAAAAATTACTTCAAGCCAGTAAAACCAATTTTTGAAATTTAGATCTTAAGCCCTTTTGCTTCGCTGCCCTTCAATTATTCCACTATATTATATAAGTTTCGTTATATTATAATCTTAAATATTAAATTTGTTTGGATGTTATATTTATAAAAAATTAATTTACTGAAGGCTCTATCGGACTTAAGGAACACATTCTCATTGCAATACTCGCGCCTTGCACTCAGTTTTTTATATGTATTTATATAATTCTCTAATAAATTATGTAATCACAAAAATTGGAATTTTCGATTCGTCAATAGCATTCAATGTTTACGAGTATAATAGAAACACGATGAGTTCTATCAAAAAATGGTAGAGCGAGATTTTACAGACGTTTTTAAAAGGAACCATTTTCTTTTTAAACTTTTTTTTCTCGCATTGCTTGGCTGATTATTTGAGTTTTCGACTTTTGAGTAGCACTTTCGATGATTAGAATGAAAACCGTAAGTTCCATCAGAGAAAGATTCAGAATGATTTTGTAGGTCTACTTACAAGCAACAATTTATTTCTCAGACTTTTTTCGTATATCGCATAATTTTGTCGGAGAATGAAATTTTTTATTTGTTTAAAAGTGTTATCACGATCGAAACAAAAACCATACATGTTATAAAAAATTGGATTGAAGTAAATTTGTAGTTTTTTCTTTATATAAACAAGTTTACATGTTGATATTAGTTTTGCTTATTGCAAAGTTTTTCTGGAGAATTGCGTTTTTTTCTATTAACATTTTCATAAACAAACCAAAAACTATATGCGTCTTGATAATAGATTTAATGGTTTCACGACGATTCATTATAGTAAAAAAGGAGATGTTTCGGGTTTCAATCGTGTGCAAAACAACGAATCTTGCCGGCGTTTCGTGAACATTGCAGTTCACTTCTTCAGGGCTAACCTGAAACGTCGGCAAGATTCGTAATTTTGCACACGATTGAAACCCGAGACATCTCCTTTTTTACTATATGCGTCTTATCAGAAAAAAAAATATATATATATATATATTAACGACACGTTTTTGTTTACTGTTGGACTATATATGTTTCGCATAATATCACCCACCAGATTGACACAGTATTGTCCTCATGTCTCTCTGGATCTGCAATCTGCATTCTGCATTCGTCGGTTTAGATTCTTAGAATTATAATTATAAATTAAAAAATTGAAATGCCTTCTGTCAGTCGCATATTGGAAATTCAACAATCAAAGGCTGGCCGATCAAATCGAAAATGCCATATTCCATCCGAAAAAATGCACACGTCTAATGAGGATGTAAAAATAAAATATTTTTTTGCTAGCCTCAGTTTACGTCCATAAAAAAAGGGCTCTCATGGTCGGTTCTTGTTAGAGAGATATTCGCGTTTCTGTGGAAACTCAATTCTTGGAAGTTCTACCTTAGAAGAAACTCGTTCACTCGTTTTTCTACGCAGTCTATTTTCAATCTTCATAGCATTGCCTTCTCATTGTTTCAATAAAATTGAGAATATTACACAATCGCGTTCTTATGTCAAACTTTTTTATATTCTACGTATCCTATTTCTATTTCGGGACGAGTAGAGCCTAAGTTGTCCCTTACAGCAAAAGGACATTCCTGGGATGTTCGGAGGATATCTCGGCGGGTTCTTGGGATATCTTGAATTAATCGCTGAGATATCTTGGTACATCTGAAAGATATCCCAGGGATATTGACGTTTCCGCCCTTGAAGATATTCTTGTTTATCCCGAACAAGATATCCTCAAAATATCTTGTTGCTCACATATTTTAAACATACCCCATGAATATCCCTCTGACGTCCTCTGAATGTTTTAATTTAATTTTTTAATTTTTTAATTTAATACATTCTCTGATGAGAATGTGAAAAGGTGTTGCAATTTTGTGCATGGTCCAAATCGACAGCACTTAATTAGCACAAGATGAGACAATTTCACGGTAAGCCATTTACAATGTAAATTGGACGGGGTCGTTTTTGGTCAGATGAACTAAAAGTTTTGGCTAAATCAAGCAAAATCTCTTCTTAGGCCAACAAAAACACTTAAATGAAATAAATTATTACCTTGGAACATTCAAAATATTTGCTTAGATTAAGCAAAATTTTTACTTAGATCAACTAAAATATTCGCTTGGATCAAGCAAAAGATATGATATAATCAATCAAATTTTATTAACCAAACAATTTTCTTGGGTCAACCAAATATTTTGTTGACCATGTAATGACCATATTCTAGGGTTGAATCAACCAAAATTTTGTTGATTCAACCAAATCTTCTTTCGGGTGCGTAAAAGAGGCAGTTTTTGCGCTCATGTTAACATTCACTATGATATAGTTATTCTTCAGCTTTCAATAATGGTTACCAGTGGATATTTTTTAAGCTATTCTTGAGTTTGAGATGCACATATGTGCCATTCAGAATCGAATAATGATCATTTTACGTACATGGCCACCGTTTTAAATATAATTAAAAAACTGAACATTTGATTTTAGGATATTTCGGAAACAGGATCAGCTGCGATTTTCATGTTTTCATATTTCGAAGCCTAAAATGCATACAAATGAAGTACCGTAGCCAGTTTTTGTTGATATTTTCATCATACCTAAGTATGATTGGTTGAAGCGCACTGTCTGAAAAAGAGAAAAATTAATTAACTAGATGGTATGAAAGTAAAGGTACAGAAAACGTTAAAAAGTATCTAAAATGGAAGGTACCCGTGCAGAAATTTCTAGTGGGTTTTGGTGAGGAACTGACTAGTTTTCCCTGTTTCCAATCAGGCTCTAGTAGGAAAATCTAGTCGGAACCCTATAGGTAACGTAGTGCTTTGGTCGTTGTAGGCCCTACTAGACTTTCTAGTAGTGTTCCAGTGGGGGTCGCCCTTCCACAACATATCATCATAACCGCATAATCCGCAATCATAATCTCATCTTTATCGCAGTTAATTTCTTTGTCTAAAACTTCTGAAATAGTTGATGTAATGAGATACTTTGTAGAGAAAATTTGATAAAAAATAATATACATAATAAGTATAATAAAAAAATGTAAATTGCTTGATTATTATCATTGATTCATTTTGTTTTTCTTGTACCACGCTTTTTGTACGTTCACTTATTTAACATTTTTTGTAATATATTATAGATAAATATTTTTATTATATTGTGTTATTATTAAACTATATTTAATGCTATATTATTAATACATTACTCACCTTCTGAATCGTCTTCGGAGTAAGCACCAGGCATCATAACCTCACTCTGATCCCATTCCTGTCCAACTTTTTTAAACCAGTGAAACTTTTTACTCCGCACTCGTCCCTGCTTTCGCAGGCCCTTTTATTTTCCATAGTTTTGGAGGACAATGCGAAACACAATAAAAAAACATGGCTGGTCAAAGGCTAAGGCGAAGCAAGCGGTCGCCTGAGGCGCCGCGCCGTAAGGTGACAATTTAAAAAGTGCGCCACAAATAACGCCGTATTTGAGAAAATGCTGTATATACGGAGACGCCAAAATTTCTTTGATTGCGCCATAAATTAGCCTTTGACCAGACCTGTACAAAACTGTAGTCCTGAAAAAATACAAAAATCAGAAGCACTGGCAATGCACTGCACCCACTGCACAGCTGCACCCAACTTAACTTCTCTAACTTTACCGTAAGAAGTATAAGAAATATGTAACGACCCTGAAGTTAGATATGCATATAGATTTAAAACTTGTGCAATTTATTTAAAATAAACTAATAGTTCTATCATAAAACCAAGGATATCCCTGGATTCCTCTCAGCAATACCTCAAGGAGTTTTTTAAATTATGAAAAAAAAGTTATTTTTTAAGCAATTACATTGTTATTAAACATTGTGCAATTCTTATAAATAAATGCATCAGTCCGAAAAAAACTTTCATGTACATTAGCAGATTCTTTACTGAAATACCTCCAGAAGTTTGTTTAATCATTTCAAAAAATTAATTATTCAAACAAATACAATGTTATTAACATTTTTTCAGGCTTTTGATGTTTACCGTAGAAAAATATAAACAACCCGTGAACTAAAAGATGTTAATATGATGAACAAATTCCAAAGGACACTCACTGGTCAATAATTAATAAATTAACTATTGTTTTCAATCCCTTCACCTTCACTCAATCTGACACTGTCCACAGCACCAATCACACAATAGTTTAATTTTGAAAGGAAGCTAAAGTTGAGAGCACAACCAAGTGAAAAATTGAAAAAGGAATTTCTTTTTATTTCAAAAGTTTAATTCTTGACGAAAATCGAGTGCAGAAACACATCCGCTCTGTATTACATCACGTCGAGAACTGAAAAAACACATTCTTGGAGGCCCTACGGTTTAGCGACTTTCCAAATTTGAAGAAAATCGAGCGAGAGATACTTTAACTTTTTCTTAAAGGGTCGTGCGACTGTCCTCGCACGTCCTGACATTCGAGCCACTTGAGAAGACGTGGGTCAGTGGCCCGCTTGTTCTCAAATTTTTTATCTCTTTATGGCAGGGTAGTATATTTTCGAAAGTTTTTCCACATCAGTTCTTAAATTGACCAAATGATCATTACTAGCTATGTGACACAATTCAAGCACCAGACGTTTACGATAATAGCCCTCATTCGCACTCCTGAAGGACGCTTCGTTTGACCAATATAAACCGCTCTACAATTTTGGCTTCTGCACCAAATGCCGTAAACAATATTGCCATTGTCCAATTTATTTGGTTTATCTTTCATGGGCCTCAAGACCGTTGCAACATCTTTCTTGTTTTTAAATGTTGTAGTTATGTCGTAACACTTGAAAATTCTCGCGATTCGCTCGGATAACCCTTCTACGTATGGAATACTAATAAAACACCTATTTTCCACATCTGGAACTATTTGATCAACTCTACGCTGTTCTTTTTGTGCTAGGATATTTAGTCTGATATTGATGTTTTCTCTGACAAATGCTTGCGGATAGAAGTTGTCATGAAGTGTGTCCTCTTCTAGTCGCAAATTATCCTGATGAAATTGTTTGTCGGATAGTAGAATCGCTCTGTCTACCATATTATAAATCACACTTTTTTTGTATTTTTGGGCGTGGTTTGAATTAAAATTCAAGCATCTACCGGACCACGTGGGTTTTCAGTACAAATTACAGTTTTTTTGTTGACTATCATTCCTTTGAAGAGTGACATCTAGAAAGTTTATCGCTCTATTATTTTCTCGCTCTAGTTTGAATTTAATGCCAAAATCGTTTAAATTAAACATTTGCAGAACGTCTTCTACCTTGTTTTCCGGGAGCGATACTAAAATATCATTTACATATCTGAAATAGAAATTTACCTGAAATCCTATTTTTGGTAGAATATCTTTTTCTAAAGCGTCAATCACTACGCCTGCTCAGATTGGTGAAAGTGGGGAACCCATTGGTATTCCCTTTTTTGAAAGTACGTTTTACCCTTAAAATTGAAGTCCATGCTGTCAAGACATAACCTTAGTCCTTCCTCAAATTCTTTCTACGGAATTTTTGTCCTTCAGCGAATTTGATTCCACCTGCTGTGAACCGCCGCGACTGCCCTTTCTTTCGCCACATAAGTGAAAAGTGATACGACGTCCAGTGATACGAAGATGTGATTCTTTTGGATCCTAATGTCTCGCATTTGTTTTACTCGATCGAAGCTATTTGAATCTGTTTGAAATAATGTTTTTCAAGTAACATGCCAAATCGTAAGTCGCGCTGCCCACATACGATACGATTGGCCTAAGCGAGGCACCTGTTATATGAATTTTGGATAGACCATAAAACCTGGAAGGATTAGCGTGATATATTTTCAGTTTTTTTGTGGTAAGGTCATTAATATATTCAGCTGATTCTCATTTTTTTTTACCAACTTTGTTACATTACTCGCAATTTTTTTGGAGGTGTCTTTATTTCGCGGAATATAAGAGTCCCGATCTTTCAACAATTCATTGACTTTCGTGTCATAATCTATCCTTTTCATCGCGATGGTTGTGAGACCTTTATCCGCTTTTGCAAAAATAATATCCGGATTGTCCTTAGCGAATTTTTCGGCCTACCCAATCTTTTTTAAGGCTTGTATTTCTCTAGACTTAATAGCTCTGCCAGAATTTACAACCACACAAATAGAATTCGCGATATTCAGTCTCGCACGGTCTTGACCTGACTGTGGTATTTTTTCGGTATTCGGCTCAACGCCGGCTATAATGTCGTAAGTCGGTGTTTGCTCTTTTTCTACTTTCACCCCTAAATTTTTTCCTAAACTCGCGACTTTATCCACATTTTCTGGTATATCAACATCCGATAGATTTTTGAACCACTTATCATTCAGCCTGGTGTTACAAAATGTGTTCCTAACAGAATCAACATTATTGATTAGTGTTTCGAATTTTTGTCGGCATTTCAATTTTTCTTCTCCGAAAACCTTTGAAATTTTTATATTTTGAAAATGGTAAAATTGGTCAATCACGTCGAAAGGTAGCATTGCTGCTATTCTGATTTCCAAGAAAAAAATGTAATTATTTAATTCTTTAGTGGACTTGCAAATATCATTAATGATTATATTAAGGGTCGACCTCTAAAAATATGTCAGTCAACCGTACAAATTCACCCAGAGATTGCTTGTATTGGAATTTTACAAAATCCAGATCAAAATTCGTAATTTCTTCAGACAAGACCCCCCTCCTTCTACAGCGCAAGAGGAAAACTTTTTGATTCGATTATTTAACTATTTTTAGCTTGGTTTGGGACCAGCTCTTGAGAAGCGAGACTATGTCACCATCT
This sequence comes from Melikaiella ostensackeni, assembly GCA_032362435.1. Classification (NCBI taxonomy): domain Eukaryota; kingdom Metazoa; phylum Arthropoda; class Insecta; order Hymenoptera; family Cynipidae; genus Melikaiella; species Melikaiella ostensackeni. The sequence continues at coordinate 633 of JAUMHM010083943.1, read as the reverse complement.
CTGAAAGTGTCTAGAATATGTCTATAAAACCCGTTACCCCCTCTGCCAGAGTGAGAAGTAGAGTCCCCTCGGTGATAAGTGCCGTTGTTAAAATCGTCCAGTTAAAACAGGTGCTCCGCTTAGGCGAGTCGTATGATATATGGGCAGCGCGACTTATGATTTAGCATATTACTTGAATAACATCATTTTAAATAATATTGCTCCTAAATCGAGAGTGCTTAACAGCTCCGATTTAGTGAAGAAAATGCGAGACATTAGGATCCCGGAAAATCACGTCTTCGCATTACTGAACGTCGTATCACTTTTCACTAATGTAAGGAAAAAAAGGGCAGTCGCGGCGGTTCGCAGCAGGTGGAATCAAATTCGCTGAAAGACAAAAATTCCGTAGAAAGAACTTGAAGAAGGACTTAAATTATATCTTGACAGCACGGACTTCAATTTTAAGGGTAAAACGTACTTTCGAAAAGGGGATTACCAATAGGTTCCTTACTTTCACCAATTTGAGCAGACGTAGTGATGGACGTTTTAGAAAAAGATATTCTACCAAAAATAGGATTTCAGGTACCTTTCTATCTCAGATGTGTAGATGATATTTTAGTATTGCTCCCGGAAAACAAAGTAGAAGACATTCTG
>JAUMHM010083942.1:0-12842 GCA_032362435.1 Melikaiella ostensackeni | reverse complement strand
GGTTGAACGTATGAATTCACATATAAAGTTTGGACTATAGCAGTTGAGTCGATCTGAAAGTGGTAAATTTGATGAAAAGGAGCTTTTTTAGCCTTCTAAATGTTTATGTTAGAAAAAACAAAGGCTTCACTCAAATTATTTCTATGAAATTCTATTTAGTATAATATACGTACCTTATAACTTTATACAAAAGCGAGATCGCCGAACTTGAAAATTAAAAACAGGTAGCTCTTTTAACTTTGGTGAAATTAAGTGAATTTATAGACAAATTTGAAGATGGCTTCATTCTTTAGTTTTTGTTATACATATATGGTAAATATTTTTCCTAATACTACTATCTAAAACGATTGAATTAAGTCATTAGACTTCAAAATCGGCTATGAATTGCTGTTTTATGCAGGTTTGAAAAGAAAGGCAAAATTGTCGAAAAAGTCAAATTCCAAAAAAAATCACGTAAAGTTTTGATTCGAAAAATCTAATACTTTGTTTTTGGGGGGTTTTGGGCACCTGCTATTAGAAAACAAATCGCCAGCTACATCGCTGACATGATCGCGCAGAATTTTGGCTGGAATTTAACAAAAAAACTTTGGAATGACCCGTATACACTCCGACAAAGGAAATGAATAAGGATATTCAAAAAGTTGTCTTTTCAAATACAGTTTCGGTTAGATATTAATAAACACTAGTTGAATATTTTTTTAGAATTCCTATTCTGTTTTTATATTACGAAATTATATTACTAATTATATCAGGCTGCATCAGGATATATATTATATATAAACCCAATAAAATTGCACAAATAAGGCAGATAAAGGTATGTATGAGCCACACTTTAGTATATTCGTAAGGGAAAACAGAAAATGTCCTCAAATTTCTCATTAAAAATTTTTTAAGAATTGCACCCGTCGTATTTATGTGCTCAACAGAGGCCTCAAATTTTTGACAAAAAAAACACTCATTTCAAAGAGCCCTTCTTCTAAGTAAAACTTTTAACTTGGGTATTTTCTAAATTGTGTTACAAATTTTTAAAGAAATGGTATTTATCAATTTTTTTAGAGAATACTAAGATCAAATCCATTTCAAATCAGGCAGATTCTACACTTCAAATCGCAGGATATAGTTACGAGTATTTGAATTTTGACGTCTGTTTTTCAAAAAAGACGAATTTTTTCTTTAAACCTTTATAGTTCTTGATCTGAATCAGATATTCTAATTTATGTTTGGTTTCTGATGAGTTTTACCGTCCTCTTTAGGAGTTTGTCGGAAAATTTGAAAAATGTTAAAGACTAATAAAATGGCGACAATTTTTTCAAAATATAGAAAGTTGACTTATATATATATATATAGTATATATATATATGAGCTAAGCAATTTTTGTGGCCAGGAATTTTTTTTCGTAAAATCGAATTTTCGCATTTTTCTCGGAAACAACTGGATGTACAAAAAAATGTTAAGATAAAAGCTTGCATATCTTAATAATGTAGATAAGTTCAACATTCGTTTGTACATTTCCTTACAGAAAATTAAAATATCTGAATTATACCACAAACTAAAGAAGTTTGACTGAAAATTTAAGAAAAGAATAGACTTATTCGAAATGGATTCGATCCTAAGACTTTTGTAAGAAATTTCCAAGAATTTTGGGTAACATTCCAATTGAAAGAAGGTCCTCTGATTTTAGAATCCTTAAAAAACAAAATTTTTGAACATACTTATACAGTTTTGACATCTTTGAAAAAATATAAAGAAGGAAAAAATAATATAATTTTTTGTCATAGGTATCTATTCAGTTGAAATATCATCTTAGCAACATTAAATTCGTATCCAATGAGAAATTTCACGTTAAAAATAATATAATATACCCTGAAGTCTGAAGATTTTTATTACGTACTGAACTATGGCTAGTTTTAAAAGAAAAGTTAAATGTGGATTTCAAGAGAGAAAATGATAAAAGTTCTAAAAATTTGGTACGTATTTCAGTCAAAATGATATATTCAGACATAGTTTGGCAACGGTAAAAATACTGCTAAATGATCGGAAATTCAGGTTTGTAAGATTTCTATTTATTCAGTTCAAAATCTCTCGAGACAGCCGAGACCGAAAATTAAAATAAAGTATTTCATACAGAATCAGTAAACACTAGTAAACACTGAAATTCTATGAAACATCGAGATTTTGTCGAGAATATCGGGAACAAAATAACAATATAACCTCAAAACTGCAAAAATTACACAAAGGGTGTAAACTGATTATGACAGAATTTTCACTTTTCTCTTCTGCAATAGCATTTACATCGTGAAATTTGATTGAACAATTCCTCCTTAAAACGCGATTAAATTATTTCATAAAAAGAAAAATATAGCACTGCAAATGCCGATATTTTCTCTCCGGACCACCAGGCTCACCACCGGTGAATATTGAATGGTTCGGGTTTCTCAAATTCGCGCATGATTCCGATCGTTCCGTTTGTCAATGTCGCTCAACGAGTTGCGTCTGTGTGCGTCGCGTATGCATGAGGATGGATATCCATGAAGTCAGTAAAAGACCTACATATGATAATAAAGAAAACTGATCAATTGTAGGTGCATCTCTATTCTATGGATATCGCTGATTATACGGTGAGCGCAGAAAATTGAGCGCGAATATCATGATGAAAATGTATTCCTCAAGGCTGATAGATCATTAGGTAAATAAATTTCTTTTTTCATTTGAAATGAAAAACAAATTGAGTAATTCGTAGATGAACAACATATAACACCGAGCGCGAAGCAAGCCATTTTTTTTAACTTACGGGACCAATCTTAAAAGTAGAAAAGCGTGGCGATATTTTTGTTTAAATTCCATAAGTTTTCTGTCAAAAATTTGTAATTGTTTAAAAATAAATGTGTGTTTCCTTAACTGTGCTTGAGAAATTCAGACAATTTCTGTAACAAATTTGTAACAGGTCTATAACGATGTTACTATGTCAAATAACAGTTCTGCGTGAGTGTTATGTTGTATGTATAGAATAGTATTATTACATAATATTAAAAGTCTTAAACTGACAAATGTTTCTATAATATAACATTTTTCATGAAATGTAACACTTCCAGAAAAAATGGGACGAAAGGAAGCTTTCGCCCGCGATAAGTTTACGGTCGTCCCGCAAGCGCTGTCCTTAGATATTTCCTTCCGGTTATGCATCGCAAGTTGCGGTTCCATTGTCCTCTTGCTAACATGGTTGAGGTGATGAAACTCGATAAAAGCTATCGTGATACGCTTAGCATAACTGCGACAAAATGACTGACATGTACACTTCTTGTTTAATCATTGCGATACAGTTAATAGTGAAACAAACATCCTAATAGTTCAGTGAGTCAAGTCAACATTCTTCTTAAATAACGATCAATCATGCTAACGGTATGCTATAAGAGTCTTTACATTTAAGTGACAGAGCTGTTGTATAAAAAGAAGGTATGGCATTATTATGTACTCAGTGTTATATTTGTCGAACAAGGAGATTTATAAATTTTCTACAAAGATCCTAATTTTGTTGTCCTACTGTTCAAGTTGTTTTTTGTGCTTAATTCAAATCCGGCCTTCAAATTTTACCTGAGCATCAGGTTTTTGAGCTTCTTCAAGTCATTTTTTAAAAACATAATAAATTGCGCCATAATTGGATATATTGAACGGTTCTCAAGATGATCGCAAAAAATGTAAGAAAAACGTAAAAAAAATTCTTTTTTATAGATATGCTTAGCTAAATTTTGTCTTTTTAAAATCAAATTTAATTTTTTGATGTAGAAAAAAATCACAAAAAATTTTATTGTTTTAGCACAGACTGTACACCAGATACGTGACAGAAAAACCGTCTCTTTACCCCCTAGTGAAAAAATCTTCTGAGAGTCTAATGCCTGATCAGGCCCGTAACTGTTCCAGATCGGACGTCGTCTAGACCGTCTAGTCCTGACAGTCTAATCCGGTCCATATCTGACGTTAGTCAGCTTCCCATAATATAAAAACTTCTAAGTGTCAATAAGCCAAAATTTTTTCACCATTTTCGAAAAATTGGCTGGATGTCTAAAATTACCCAAAATCATAAATTAACACTACACAAAAAATCTTTTTCTTCTTATCGTCTTGGCAGTCTAGTCTAGCCCAGATATGGCGCTTATCAGCTTTTCATAACATAAAAATTTCTGAGTATCAATCAACCAAATTTTTTCCACCATTTTCGAAAACCTGTCAGGGTATCTAAAATTACCCGAAATGAGAAATTAACAATATAATTTTTCTTTTTATCATCTCGACAGTCTAGTCTGGCCCAGATCTAGCGCTGATCAGCCTTCCAGAACATAAATATTGCTGAGTGTTAATCATCAATATTTTTTCAGTGCATGTTACAAAAATTTACAGGATACTTAAAACGATAAAAAAATTTGAATTCTGTAATGAATATTTTTCATAGTCATATCAACTACTTGAAATTATTGTAATAGTAATTTGAAAATTTTCGCCTTGTAATGAAAAAATTACCAGAATGATATTCTTATATATTTACTTAAATTTTATTGAAATATGAGATACACTGTTTTAAAAAAGTGTTATAAATAACTATAGTTACTCTTGTGAATGAGTGATCCTCTTCTGTAGTTAGGAATGAATTATAATATTCGGCACCCTAGTGGTTGCATGCGCGGTTTATACTTAAGCGGTTAGGGTTCGATTCTCGGTGTTTGCGAATATTCTGCGAATGCGTTTTTTCAAGTTATACTGAATATATAGGCAAGGATATCTTAAGAACTAATAATAGGTTCAATAATGACAGGCGTATCATTTTTTCTTATCACTTTTTCGCAGCCCCGTGAAATCAGACAGAAAAACGAGAGAAAAATGACATTGCCATTTTTTACTTGTCATTTACATCATTTTTCCAACAAAAAAAAGTCGAAATTTCACATTATAATTTTACACTCAGATGAAAAATTGTAAAACAAAGCGAGATAGAATTAAACAAAATGCACCATTTGAATTGGTAATAAAAAGCTTGGCAAGTTTTAGAACCGATATAAGTAACAAAAATATTTTTTTATGAGTATTCTAATTCAATTAATGAAAGTTTAGGAGTGAAATATAGATATAAAAAATGGTTGCAGGCAATTTTTCAGGTCGTTTTGAGGTGCGAAATTTTGCTGTTAGAGCTTCCACCGTATTTTGCGTTGTTTAACTTTAAATTTGAATTTTTGATTTCCTCATGGCATTTTCCACATTTAAAACAAAAACTATTATCCCTATTAAAAAAAAGGTAAAAGGCTATTTTGTAGAAGTTTCAGCAACTGATAATTTTGGTCTATTGCCTATTTATCGTATCTCGCGTGATTTCATGGTGAAGTTGAATTATTACTTTTCTCAGTTTGATTTTTCATGGCTAAAACCGTCAATGCTGGTAGTAGAAGGCTACCTCACGAACTTGACCTGTCTTCTTGGACCACAAACCAGTGTGCAAGAGGAAATTTAAATTAGAAAATTCCTTCGAAAGCTATCGCGTCGTCAGACAACAGACAGACAGACCGACAGGCAGAAATTTTCGTAAGAACCATTTTTTCTGACTCAGGTCGTCTCAAAACGTCGAGAATTGGCGAAAACTGGATAGGTTCAAATTCACATGAATCTAAGACATTCCATCATAAATGATGAGAATGTAAAATTCAAACTTTCCCGCTAAACTATGGGCGCTATTGAAAAATGATTAGGAGCAATTTTGTATGTCCTTTTGAGGTGAGTAGTTTTACAGCTGAGGCTTTCATCGTATTTTGCGTTGTTTAACTATAGATTTGGATTTCCGATTTTCTTATGGTATCTTCCACATTTAAAACAAAAAATATTATTGCTATTGAGAAACAAGTCCGTGACATGCCTGCACCAGGTGAGCCCCCCCCAAAATAAGGCTCCCCATGACAGGTCCCCCACAGGCATCAACTCCCTTAAAAACTAGCCTCCACCGGTCATGTCTTCCTACTCGCTTGAGGCTTACCTGAGCTTACCTGATCAATATTGGACGAGTCTTCCCACGGGGTGGTGATTTTGGGCATCACTCCTCAAACTTGAAAAACGCTGAATAGCAGCCTGGCAATATCAGGCAGTTATTCCCACTGAGTGGCAATTTCGGGCATAACTCCCAAAAGTGAAAAAACGCAAAGGAGCTGCCTGGAAATATTGGGCAAGGCTTTCCACGGTGTAGCGATTTTAAGCATCGCTCTACAAAGTGAAAAAACGATAAGTAGCTACCTGGCAATATCAAGCAGGTCTTCCCACAGGGTTGCAGTTTCGGGCATCACTCCCCACTGTGAAAAAATGCTAAGTAGCTGCTTGGCGATATTGAGCAAGTTTTCCCACGAGGAGGCAATTTTGAACATCACTCACTAAAGTGAAAAAACGCTAAGTAGTTGTCTGGCAATATTGGACAAGCCTTTCCACGAAGTAAAAATTTCGGTCATCACTGCACAAAGTGAAAGAACGCTAAGTAGGTACCTAGCAATATCGATCAGGTCTTCCCACAGGGAAGCAGTTTCGGGCATCACTCCCCAAAGTAAAAAAATGCTAAGTAGCTGCTTGGCAATATTGGGCAAGTCCTCCTACGGGGTAGCAATTTTCGGCATCACTCCCCAAAGTGAAGAAAAGCTAAGTAGCTGCCTGGTAATGTTGGGCAAGTCTTACCACGGGGTGGTAATTTTCGGCATCACTGCCCAAAGTAAAAGAAATGCTAAGTAGCTGTTTGTTAGTATTGGGCAGGACTTCCCACACGGTGGCAGTTTCAAGCATCACTCCCCAAGTAAAAAATCCTAAGTTGCTGCTTGTCAATATTGGACAAGTCATCCCACGGGGTGGCAATTTTCGGCATCACACCCCATAGTAAAAATTGCTAAGTAACTGTCTGGTTCTATTGGTAAAGTGTTCATACGAGGTGGCAATTTTGGGCACCACTGCTCAAAGTAAAGCACTCTCAGTAGCTACCTGGCAATATCTGGCAAGTCTTCCCACAGAGTGGCAATTTCGGGCATCACTCTCCAAAGCAAAAAAAATGCTAAGTTACTACCTGGCAATATTGGGCAAGACTTTCCACGGGGAACACTTTCCAGCATCACTTTCCGAAGTGAAAAAATGCTAAGTAGCTGCCTGTCAATATTGGGCAAAACTTCCCACAGGGTGGCAGTTTCGAGCACCACTCCCCAATGTAGAAACGTGCCAAGTAGCTGTTTGTCAATATTGGGCAAGTCTTCCCACGGGGTGGCAATTTTGGACATCACTTCGCAAAGTGAAAAAACGCTAAGTAGCTGCCTGGAAATATTGAGCAAGTCTCACCACGGGGTGTCAATTTTAGGCATCATTTCCCAAAGTGAAAAAACGCTAAGTAGCCGTCTGGCAATATCGAATAGGCCTTTCCACAGAGTGGCAGTTTCGGGCATCACTCGCCAAAGAAAAAAATGCTAAGTAGCTTCTTGGCAATGTTGGGAAAATCTGACCATGGGATGGTAATTTTCGGCGTCACTCCTCAAAGTATAAAAACCCTCAGTAGCTACCTGGAAATATCAAGTCAGTTTTCCCACAGGTTAGCAATTTCGGGCATCACACTCCAAAGTAAAAAAAAATGCTAAGTTGCTGCCTGGCAATATCGGGCAAGACTTTCCACTGGAAAAGTTTCCAGCATCACTTCCCAAAGTGAAGAAATGCTAAGTAGTTGTCTGTCAGTATTGGGCAAAACTTCCCACAGGGTGGCAGTTTCAAGCACCACTCTCCAAATAAAAAAATCCTAAGTTGCTGTTTGTCAATAATTGAACAAGTCTTCCCACGGGCTGCTAATTTTGGGCATTACTCATCAAAGTGAAAAAACCTTAAGTAACTGCCTGGCAATATCGATCAAATCTTCCCACGGGGTGGCAATTTTGGGCATCAGTCCCCTAAGTAAAAAAAACGCTATGTAGCTGCCTGCCAATATCAGATAGGTTTTCCCACAGGGTTGCAGTTTCGGGCTTCACTCCCCAAACTGAAAAAATGCTTAGTAGCTACTTGGCAATACTAGAAAAGCCGTTCCACGGCGTGGTAATTTTTGGCATCGCTTCTCAAAGTAAAGCAATACTAAGTAGCTGTCTGGCACTATTGAGCAAGTCTTTACACGGGCTACAATTTTGTGCACCACTCCCCAAAATGAAAAAGTCATAAGTAGCTGCCTGACAATATTGGATCAGCCTTCCCACAAAGTGGAAATTTCGGGCGTCACTGTACAAAGTGAAAAAACGCTAAGTAGCTACCTGGCAATATCGGGCAAGTCTTCTCACAGGTTAGCACTTTCGGGCATCAATCCCCAAAGTAAAAAACGCTAAGGAGCAGCCTAGCAATGTCGAGCAGGTCTTCCCACGTGATGACAATTTTGGGCATCACTCCCCAAACTGAAAGAACGCTAAATAGCTGCTTGGTAATTTCGGGCAGGTCTTACCACGGGCTGGCAATTTTGGGCATCACTCCCCAAAGTGGGAAAAAGCTAAGTAGCTTCCTGGCAATATCGGGCAGGTCTTTCGACAGGGTAGCAGTTTTGGGCATCACTTCCCAAAGTGAAAAAATGCTAAGTAGCTGCCTGGAGGTATTGGAAATGTCTTTCCACGAAGTGGAAATTTTGGGCATCACTCCACAAAATAAAGAAACGTTCAGAAGCTACCTGGCAATATCAGTCAGGTCTTCCCACAGGGTGGCAGTTTCGGGCATCACCTCTCAAAGTATAAAAATGCTAAGTAGCTGTCTGGCAGTATTGGCAATTATGGGCATAACTTCCCACGGAATGTCAATTTTGGGCATCACTCCCCAAAGAGGAAAAACGTTAAGCTGCTGCCTGTTAATGCACAAAGTGAAAAAAGCTACGTAGCTACCTGGCAATATCGGGCAGGTCATTCACAGGGTGGCAGTTTCGGGCATCACTCCCCAGAGTAAAAAAGTGCTATGTAGCTGCTTGGCAACATTGAAGAAGCCTTCTCACGTTTTGGCAATTTTGGGCATCACTCCAAAAAGTGAAAAAACGTTAAGTAGCTGCCTGGCAATATCGAGAAAGTCTTCCCACGGGGTGGAAATTTTGGGCATCACTCCCCAAAGGGGATAAATGCTAAGTAGCTGCCTGGCAATATTGGGCAAGTCTTCTCATGAAGTGAAAATTTTGGGCATCACTCCCCGAAGTGGAAAAATGCTAAGTAGCTGCCTGGCCATGTTGGTCAATACTTACCACAAGGTGGCAATTTTAGGCATCACTCCCCAAAGTGAAAGAATGTTAAGTAGCTGCCTGCCAATATTAGGCTAAGTTTCCAACGAGATGGCAATTTTGAATATCACTCCCCAAAGTCAAAAAACGTTCAGTAGCTGCCTGCCAATATTGGGAAAAGTTTCCAACGAGGTGGCACTTTTGAGCATCACTCCTCAAAGTGAAAAAATCTGAGTATCTGCCTGGCAATATTGGGCAAGTCTTCCCTCGGGTTTGTAGTTTTGCGCATTACACCACGAAGTGAAAAAATCTTAAGTTGCTGCTTGTCAATATTGGATAAGTCTTTCCACGCGGTCACTCCTCAAAGTAAAAAAACTATAAGTAGCTTCCTGGCAATATTGAGCCAATCTTCCCCACGAGGTGGCAATTTTGTGCATCAATCCCCAAACTTAAAAAACGCTGAGTAGCAGACTAGCAATTTCGGGCAGATCTTCCCACAAGTTGGCGGTTTTGGAAATCACTATCCAAAGTGAAAAACGCTAAGCAGCTGCATGGAAATATTAGACAAGTCTCTCCACAGAGTTGCATTTTAGGGCATCCCTCCGAAAGTGAAAATAATGCTCAGTAGCAGCCTGGTAATAATAGGACCAATATTGCCACGCAGCTACTCATCATTTTTTTGCTTCGGGGAGTGACGCCCAGAACTACCACCCTGTGGAAGGACCTGCCCGACATTGCTAGGCAGATACTTATCATTTTTTTCCTTTGGGAGTGATGCCCTAAATCCTAAAGTAATAAAATGGTAAGTATTATCCTGGGAATAATAGGCAAATATTTCCACATGGTGGCCAATTTGAGCATCACTCCTCGAAATGAGAAAATGCTAAGAAGCTGCCTGGCAATATTGGGCAAGTCTCTCCACGAGTTGGAAATTTCGGACATCACTCCTCAAAGTAAAAAGACACTAAGTAGCTGCCTGCCAATATCGGGCAAGTCTACCTACAGGGTGGCAGTTTAGGGCGTCACTCCCAAAAATAAGAAATGCGGAGCAGCTGTCTGGCAATACTGGGCAAGTTCATTTATGGCGCGGCAATTTTAGATGCCCAAAAGGGCATCTCTTCCCGAAGTGGGAAAAACACTAATAACTTGCCTGGCAATATCGGGCAAGTCTTTGTGGCGCTTTCAGGCATCACTGCTATCCAGTTTGCTTCAGTTCTCGACATTTTCAGACCCCCTGTGTCTGTTTGACGGGAGAATTTGAATTTTTACATTCTCATCATTTATGATGGAATGTCTTGAATTCATGTGAATCTGGTTCTATTCAGTTTCCGTCGATTTCCAACGTTTCAAGACTCCCTGAGTCAGAAAAAATGATTTTTACGTAAATGTCTGTCTGACGGTCTGTCTATCTGTCGGTCTGTCAGTGTGTTGTCTGACGACGCGATAGCCTACGCCAGACAGGCCTCCCCACGACAAGGCTCCACATGGCAGTTCCCCCAATTGCATCAACTCCCACGAAAACTAGTCTTCACCTTGCGCATGATTTTCCAACGTATAGAAACATCTTTGGGTTCAGGCTTTGTCGGGTAGGTCTTCCCACAGATTGGTGGTTTTGGGCATCACTCTCCAAAGTGAAAAGACACTTAGTAGCTGCCTGGCAATATAGGACAGGTTTCTCGCAGGGTGGTAGTATCATGCGTCACTCCCCAAAGTAAAAAAATGCTAAGTAACTGTCTGGCAATATTGGCAAGTTTTTCCACGGGGTAAAAATTCTGGGCATCACTCCCGAAACTATAAAAACGCTATATAGCAGCCTGGCAATTTCGAGTAGGTCTTCCCACATGATGGCAATTTTGGGCATCACTTTTCAAAATTAAAAAAACGCTGCCTGGTAATGTCGGGCAGGTCTTCCCACAGGATTTAAATTTTAGGCATCACTCCCCAATGTGAAAAAAAACTATGTAGCTGCATGGCAATATTGGGCATTTCTTTCCACGCTTCGGAAATTTTCGCCTCAGTAGCAGCCTAGCAATAATGGGCAAGACTGTCCGCGGGGTGGCAATTTTGAACATCATTCCCCGAAGTGAAAAAATGATAATTAGCAGTCTGGCAATAATAGGCAAGGCTTCCCAGGGGGTGGCAATTTGGAGCATTGCTTCCCAGAGTGAAAAAACACTAATTAACTGTCTGACAATATTGGGCAAATCTTCCCACGAGGTGGAAATTTTGGGCATTAACCCGAAAGTAAAAAATGCTAAGTTTTTTCCTGGCAATATTTGGCAAGACGCCCAGATGCCCAGCACTGCCTTCCTGTGGAAAGACTTGCCCAATATTTCCAGGAAGCTACTTAATGTTTTTTCACTTTGAGGGGTAATGCCCAAAATTTCCACCATGTGGGAAGACCTGCCCGATAAAGCCTGAACCCGAAGATGTTTCTTTACTCTTTGAAGTCATGCGCAAGGTGGAGACTAGTTTCTGTGGGAGGTGGTGCCCTGGGGGGACCTGTCATGTGGAGCCTCATCGTGGGGAGGCTTGTCTGGTGTAGGCTATCGCGTCGTCAGACAACACAGACCGACAGACAGGCATTTCCGTGAAAATCATTTTTTCTGACTCAGCTAGTCTTGAAACGTCGAGAATTGTCGAAAACTGGATAGGTCCAAATTCACATGAATTCAAGACACTCCATCATAAATGATGAAAATGTAAAAATTCAAAATTTCCCGTCAAACTGTGGGTGCTATTAAAAAATGTTACAAAGCAATTTTGTAGGTCTTTTTGAGCTGAGTATGTTTTCTGTTGAAACTTTCATCATTTTTTTGCGCTGTTTAGCTATAAATTCGAATTTTCGATTTTCTTAATGCATTTCCCACATTTAAAACAAAAACTATTATTATTATATATATTATTATATAAACTATTATCACTTCTTTTTCTCCAGTAGGACCAGTAGACCAACAAAATTGACATCATTTTATTTAAAAACTATTATTGCTATTGAAAAAGGGCTAGAAGCAATTTTGTAGAACTTTCAGGACCAGATAATTTTTTTCTCTTGTCCATTTATCGTATCTAGCGTGGTTTCGTGGGAAAGTTCAATTATCACTTTTCTTAATTTGATTATTCATGGCTAAAACCATAAATATTGGCATTGAAAGCTGACTAATGAATTTAACCTGGCTTTTTGGACCACAAACCAGTGTGCAAGAGGAAATTTGAGTTCGAAAATTTCCTCGAAAGTTATCGCGTCGTCGGACAACGAACAGACAAACCGACACACAGGCAGGCAGATAGACCGATAGACAGACATTATCGTAAAGGCCATTTTTCTGACTGAGGGGGTCTCAAAACGTCGAGAATTGACGAAAACTGGATAGGTCGAAATTCACATGAATCTAAGACATTCCATCATAAATGATGAGAATGTGATAATTATGATATTTTTATCAGTTTCGATAAACTTATGTGCCAGGATGTAAATTCTGCGATGGCCCTGACTAGTATAGATCTATTACAGAACAATGGTCTATATGCCACCTTGATCAAAAAGTTTTAGGACTTTATTTTTAAAATCAAAAATACAATTTTATTCATCATAATCGAGATTGTCCCCTTCAAAGTA
>JAUMHM010083941.1:0-12842 GCA_032362435.1 Melikaiella ostensackeni | reverse complement strand
TACTCACGTTCGGAGATTGCGTAATATTAGGAAATGGTTCACACGTCCCTGACTGTTTACGTTTCGAGGGAGCCGGTTCAGGACCAAGGCCAGTGCGAAGCAACTCCCCAAACTGTTCTTATATGGGAGCTCTAGTGTAATTTTTGATTTTCTAAATTTTCAAAAGTTGCTATTATGGTATGAAATGTTTATTAATTGTCGTTGTAAAGGTCGCTTTGACAGAATTAAAATTTTTAAAAAGAAATTATTGGAATATTGTTATAAATTTCATTTACAATATGCAAAGGTACATACAATCATTCATTCAACTCATTTGAAAGTATTAGTAATATAATTGATGTGATTAAGTCGTAAGTGATATCGATTTATACAGTAATATACAATATTAAGTGTAAATACAATATTAGGTGATATGGATTTGTGCAGTAATATACAATATTAAGTATAATGATCGTCGAGACATGTCTTGATTGAAAAAAAATCCACGTGCAATTTCCACGCGGAAATTACTCGTCGCGGAAAAATACTACGTGAAATCACTACATGGTAATTCAACGTAGTAATACACCGTGACACGTTTCAATTCCACGTCGTACGTCTACGTGAAATTGTCAGGTGGTAATTTTACGTGGGAGAACATCGTAGTAATTTTTTGAAAATTTTTAAATTTGTGAATCTTTCCCTAATAATACTTATACGATGCGATTTTCCAATGAAAACTGAAATGATGTAAATGGTGTCCGCATGGCACGATAACTTTTCAACACATCGTTTATTAAACGTATCGTAAACATTTGAATCGCAGCTCTGATAAAAAAAGTATGCTGCGATTTTATGTATCTGCCCGTGAAAATTGCACTGACAGAAACGAAACCGGTTTTGGCAGTAACCATTACTGCCATTATCGCAGAGGTGCTGGCGAGGGCCGTTTCAGTCATTGCGGCTCCCGATTCGGTTAGCGCAGTGATAGTTACGGTGTGAGCAGTAACGGCACGGTTGTGCACCGCGAAAGGCACTGCAGAGCGACTAAAAAAATTTCTCAGCGTAACGTTTACAGTTGTCGCAGTAACCTTTACGGTGATAGCGGTTACGTTTACGGTTTACTTTTCTCCGTGTAGCAAAGCGTGAGGCCGAGTAAGAGAAAAATCTTGAAAAGAAAATATTCATTTTTATAGAACAAGAAACATTTTAAGCACTTGAAGGATGTGCATAAATAAATTTTAAAAACACCTTTTCTTTATAATTCGAAAAATTCGAAATTAAGGGCACGTGTAACAGGAGTCACGTGACCAAGCTATTGCTCGATCTTTAATAATTATTTTAGGAACAATTCACTCCTTTTGTAAATAAAATATCGCTCTGAAAATTTGGGAAACGCAAAAGGAAACAGTGACTTACGTTTGTATACATCATTTGGGTGGAAATTTGTAAAAAAATTTTCTCAAAGAAATTAAAACTGGAGCAACGTCAGAATTTTTTCTTCCAACAACTTATATCCACGCGAAATGAGATATCAATTTGAAATTTTTGGAAATGACATAAACGGCACTAAGAAACGTTTTTATGGTACTAATTATTTGCACTTGAAAAAAAATTTTTAATAAAAAACTAAATTTGAAGAATTACCGACCGTACTGTAGAAACCGTGAACAGCATTCCATTCTCGTAACCGAGTTCTTTTGCGGTTAGGATTGATTAGGATCCTCATGTCAGCCCAATACCTGTCAGTTACTGTCATTGTGAACTCCGTTATGTAGGCCGTCGCACGGTCGGTAATTCTTAAAATTTAGTTTTTCATAAAAATTTTTTTTTTCAAGTGCAAATAATTAGGACCATAAAAACGTTCCTTAGTGCCGCTTATGTCATTTTCGAAAATTTTAAGTTAATATCTCATTTCGTGTGGATATAAGTTGTTTGAAAAAAAATTCTGACGTTGCTCACGTGACTCCTATTAGACATGCCCTTAAAATGGAAAATTTAATAATTTCATAATAAATATTTATTTTCATCATATTCCTAGACGACAGTTTTTAGTTGTCGAATGTTTAATTGTAATTTTTACATTATGTCTAATGTTTTACGAATTGCAGTCAGAAAAATGCTGCAAAAAATATGAAAGAGCGGAATTCATCTTCGGTTTTTAATAACGTTCTTTGGAACATAGTATCAAATTTTTGAAAAAACGAGTCTAAATTATACGTACACACCACTTTTCATGAAATCCTTTCTGTTTTTTTAAAATAGTTAATAAATACAAAATAATTAAATAAAAGTAATTTAAAAAACTATGGAAACTTATATTCCTAGGTACCTATATAATAGAATGTATTTATTGAAATTGTTAATAATTATAATTTTTTAAAAATTCTTTCATTTGTCCAGGGACAAATAATGATAATTCTGTATATTTCTAGGGATGCATTTATTAATATTCAAACTCACACCTTCAGACCTCAGAGCTCAGACCTTCAAAAGTACAAACATACAAAACTAAAGATGTTAAAAATAGGGCCTAGGGTGTCGAAATGAGGTCGAAAATGTTTTATTTTTACAAATTAAACATTTAACCTATGTATACCAAAATTATGTCACTTCTTCATGCAAAGTTTTTAGAGTTAAATACTAATAAAAAAATACATATCACAAAAATATAAAGTTGCTTAAGTTATAATTTTTTGAAAATGAGTTAAATTGGCATTTTCTAAGATTCAGTTACTTTTTATTCAGATTAAAAACAATTTTTTCATCATTTATGACATGTGTCCTTATAGTTACACTGGAGAAGCAAGCCGTAATTTTCGAAAAATGCTTCTTAGACTTTACCTCTGTTAAAAAGACTCATATACCATTAAATTAAAAAATTTTCAACAAATGTAACATGTCAGAAGAAATTTTTTCCAGTTCTATAACAAAATTATAGCTTGCTTTTCCAATGCAAATAAAGAGATGCCATGCATAAAAGTAAATATATATTTTAATTTGAATAAAAATTATCTGAATCTTGAAAAATGTAATTCTTGCTCATTTTAAGGAAAAACCTAGTTTGATCAAAAATTATTCTTTCTTTATTTAAATTTTTATATTATAATTTGAGGTGAGGAATCTTACATGAAAAAAATTACCATAATTTTAGTACAAATGGGAAAAAATATTTTATCTGTAAGAATTCGAAATTTTTGACCTCATTGCAACACCTCAGGACCAATTTTGTTTTCAAAAAGTCATTAAAGTTTTTTCATATTAACTTTTAAGCACTTGCCATTTTCAGGCCCGACGTCAGGAAGGGGGGGGGGGTAACTGGGGGATTCCCCCGGGCCCGCAGTTCTTCGAAGGGGCCCGTAAATCCACATTCATTGCCATCCTGCATAATTTTTACAATTTTAAAATTCTTGGGGTAGGGGGAGGAGGGGCCCGTGCATGGTTACCCCCGGGCCCGGATTTGCTCTCGGCGGCCCTGGCCATTTTCGATTTTCAACAATTTCGTATCTTCGGCCCACTCTACGTAAATATACATATCTTCATGAAGATATCACGCAATTTAATTTTCGAATTTATTTCGAGATTCATTCAAGACATTTTCTACTCAATTTAAATAATTTTTTAATTAACTTATCAAGTGAAATTTGATTATTAATAATTCGCACTTCAAACGCATTACGACTTGGCGTGACCGAACAAAAACTTTGCCTGTCGCGCCTCCACAAGTGTGCGGTGGAACTAAAAGCTATATTTATGCAAAACACAAACAAAGAATCTATTGATTGGTCTAAAATACTAAAAATCATTTTTTTGGGCGTTAGGCCCTTTTCTTCGCGGACGATCACATCAAGAACGCATATAATGAGGACAGAAAACTCGAATGGAGGGGGTAGAGCACCCGAGGCTGAAATAATGGCGGTTTCGTCGGAGCACATCCTTGCGTAGTTTCGTAATGCGCATCAGGCTGTCTCTTTCTTTGCGCGAGCGAGAAAGAGTCAAGCACGTGCATTGGAGTTGCTTACACTTTGGTGATTACATTTTCGCCAACATTTCACATCGCGTTTTTAATGCGTTTTTCATGCGGGGAATGGGAAATAATTGAAAAAAATGTCGCGAGTGTGTTGTGTCGTGCAATGCAGCACCAAATTGGGCGGCCAGGGAGACGCCAGGTCAACATCTGTGGATTGAGTATGGAACTAACTTCCCAAGTAAAAAATATTTTATCAATTCCTGTCGATTTCGCATTAGTGCCATGCCAACAAGGTCTAGAATCTCCAGAGGAAGATTCAAAGATAGAAGTTGCAGAGCAGACTGCAATGCAAAAGAAACTTTGAATCATGTGTTTCAACGATGTTTCAGATCTCACGTATGTCGCATCAAGATGCATAATGCTGTAGGCAGCTATGTGGCATTAAGGTTACAAAATCAAGGCTTTGTGGTTCAACAAGAACCATATATAAAAACTGATGAAGGACTCAGGAAGCAAGATGTTGTAGCTCTTAAGAAGCAAACAGTTCTGATTGTACATGCGCAAATTATAAACGAGAAATTCGATTTACGAAGAACTCATCGCAACAAAGCAAGTTAATACAGTCAGAATCTCGGAATAGTTGCTCATGTGCATCATACGCTAAGTATGCCAGATGCAGACATTTAATATTCTACGGCCACACTCAATTAGAAAGAAGTCTGGGCACTCGACGAAGCGCAAGACCTTTGTACTTGGGGCTTTCCGCAGAAAGACCTCAAAATCATCTCGTCAAGGGTGCTAATTGGAGGACTCGCTGCACTTAGGATGTTCAACAACGTTACATCTGTCCAAAGAAGGAGAACATCGAGAGGAGGAATCAGATAAAGAAAAACGAAGAATCGAATAACCGTGAAGACATCCAGGACATCACCGAAAATAGTGTTTGGTCAGCAACAACTTCCACTAATCAAACAAGGGTGACATCTCCCGGATCATGAGGCGCAATAATAAGGAATTAGGCTTAGTGGGTATAGCCAAATATGGTTGAGTCTCACACTCAGTTTTTGAATCCTTGTGATTTAAAACTCGTCAGCGCCTAACGCATTTTCCAGTAACTTCCGGGAAACCAGTAACTTTAAAAATAGAATAAATTTTGACCTATTCCGATAAAGCTCTTCTCGGCGTTTCCTGTATAGCTTGTACACAATTTGAAAGCTTCAAAATTATACTAATGTGCATGTTTTGAGTTCATTACCAACACATCTCCTATTGCTCCATTGTATTTACTGCGTTTAGATATCTGCCATTACATGAATATGTGTGCGAAGTGGAAATGCTATCCAGAACATCAGCCACGTGTTCGAACTATGTACCTGCGCACTATGGTGGTGCTTCGCATACAAGAAACTTTTGAAGATTTCAAAGCGGTCGCTGAAGCGATTTTCATGCTTGCTATGTGTCTAACCACAGAAAAGAAAATCTTAGCAGATACAGCCCTACAATTTTTAAAGGGAAGAAGCAGAGATATCGAGATCAAGGAAAACGACTACGGCTCTAATTTATAGTCTCAACCTGAAAGTGAAATGAATGTTATTGAAGAGTCTGAGCTTGAATCCACAAACATTTTTTCTTGGGATGAACAAATATATGAACTTTGCGCAAATGAAGCTAAAAAAATACTGAATACGATGAGCTTAACGCCCATCATCTTCCCGAATTCGCAGAAAAAACTAAGCATTGTTACCGTGGTTTCCGATATTTTCAGAAGTGATGCGATATCAATGTGATTTCGGAAATGAAGATGTAAGCTTAGCACTAATTGAATCGGAGATAAACAATTCGAAAAATAGGAAGCTCAAAAACGTGAAACTTCCTCTACGGGGCGATAAGTTTTTAGCTTTTCACCTTGAGGCATTGGGAGCTCATTCAGTGGAAATCTCAGCGGGGAACATCAAATTTACCAGCACTGGAGAGTACCAACCGGCTGTGAAGACGCAGAAAAAGAGAAAAGATAAAGTTTTTCAAGAACACGATGAGTTAAACGAAGAATATGATTGTCGAATAAAAAAAAAACGAAGCTACTTGCTACAAATTGGAACATCGAGACTATTCCAGAAGAAGTGGAAAAACTTCTTTACAGCCACGTAGAAGACATTGACCTTTCCGCCAGTATGGTCTGTGAAGAAAATGGTGCTGCAAGCGACGAGGACTTTTCCATCATCTACAGTCTCGACCCTGTCCAAGATTTGAGGAGAAGGAGGCGACAGCGAGAGACAAATAGGAACAGAATACAAGGAACTCGCTATGGTGATCCTCTACCGCATTTCGATTCCTCAGAAGCAAAATATCTGACATTGCCGGTTCTGCCCATTGCAAAATGAGTGCCAAAATGTTAATGACAAGTCCATAATTTTTTTATAAAACGTACGTGCGCATTTGGCAGCCTTTGCCAAATCATTAGTTTGGCAATTTTAGATGACGATACATATCAGCAAGCCTTAACCGATCTTGACATTGGGATTTCTAAATGCGCCAAACTTTTGATTTTTCAGCGTTTGAAAGTTCCAGTATATAAGCAGCGTGCTATAACTTCGAAGGATGTACCCATACTCCACATTCAAACTACCGAACATAGGAAGAGTAACCGTGAAAAAGTTACCATCACAAGGATTGAAGCGTCTTCTTATGTATGTAGCTTGGCACCACTCCTCTTTTCTACAGCACCAAGCTGCACTGTCTTCGGACAATGCTCACACTGCAAAAAGAAGAGGCGTCAAACCGTTGTGTTATAACCCAACTATGATACTCTGCAAAATGAAAAACTCGTTACTCTGAATGAAACTTTCAAAACCAGTGATTTGTCAAAAAATCTTTGCTGTGGATTGCAGATGGAAACGCAAGTACATTATGGACCCCACGGACAGTTTTTGAATCCTTATGATTCAAAACCGGTCAGTGCGTCACGCATTTTCCCTTGCTCCTTACTAACAAAACAAGACTGTTGGACTAAGGGCAAGAAATTTGTATGTAACATACCCAAAAAAAATAGTTTTTGACGAAACCTTGAAAGGTATGAGGCTTCCAAACGTGTATTCCAAATGTGTATTATATATATCAAGGAAGCATAGAAGTTAACGCTAAATCAGTTCCTGTTTGTCAAATGATTACGACTTCCCAAAATACAGTAACAGAACTAAATTGGATGCTGGAACTTATAAGCCACGTCACTTCCGAGAAATAAGTAACTTCAAAAACAGAATAAATTATGACCTATTCCAACAAAGCTCTTCTCGGCGTCTACTGTAGAGTATGTACACAATTGGGAGCTTAAAATTATACTTATGTGCATGTTTTGAGTTCATTACCAACACATCTCCTATTGTTCCATTCTGTTTACTACGTTTGGATATATGCCATTACATGAATATGTGTGCGAAGTGGAAATGCTATCCAGAACATCAGCCTCGTGTTCGAATTATGTACCTGCGCACTATGGTGGTGCTTCGCATACAAAAAACTTTTGAAGATTTTTAAGCGGTCGCTGAAGCGATTTTCATGCTTGCTATGTGTCCAACCACAGAAAAAGACACCTTAGCAGATATAGCCCTACAATTTTTAAAGGGAAGAAGCAGAGATATCGAGATCAAGGAAAACGACTACGGCTCCAATTTACAGTCTCAACCTGAAAACGAAATGAATGTTATTGAAGAGTCTGAGCTTGAATCCACAAAAACTTATTCTTGGAATAAACAAATATATGAACTTTGCGAAAATGTAGCAAAGAAAAACTGAATACGATGAGCTTAACGCCCATCATCTTCCCAAATTTGCAGAAAATGTTAAAGCATTGTTACCGTAGTTTCCGATATTTTCAGAAGTGATGCGATGTCAATGTGATTTCGGAAATAAAGATGTAAGCTGAGCACTAGTTGAATCGGAAATAAACGACTTGAAAAATAGGAAGTTCAACAACGTGAAACTTTCTTTACGGGGCGGTAAGTTTTTAGCTTTTCACCTTGAGGCATTGGGAGCTCATTCAGTGGAAATCTCAGCAGGGAACATCGAAGTCACTAACACTGAAGAGTACCGACTGGCTGAGAAGACGCAGAAAAAGAGAAAAGATAAAGTTATTCAAGAACACGATGAGTTAAACGAAAAATATAATTGTCGAATAAAAAAAAACGGAGCTACTTGCTACAAATTTAAACATCGAAACTAGTCCAGAAGAAGTGGAAAAACTTCTTTATAGCCATGTAGAAGACACTAACCTTTCCGCCATTATGGTCTGTGAAGAAAATGGTGCTGCAAGCGACGAGGACTTTGACTTGGTTCCGACTTGAATTGCCCCCAATCAAGACGAAGTGGAGACGAAGTGGGACATATTTCTATGTCTCATTTTTGAGACGGAGCTGGACTTTATTTCACACCTTGAGACAAGTTTCCACATCTTGGAGGCCAGCGTTTACAACTTGAAGACGAATGTTCATGACTTGAGTCGAAGTTTTATGTCTTGAGACAGTAAAAAGGTTGCCTATAGACATATATACCAGGGCAAGTATACCTGCCCTGACGGAAAGGGTCATCCTGATTGTCATAAAGGCTAATCCTTGTTTATAGTTAAACAATTTTGTATATTTTTATACAATATATATATTGAATCAATTCATTTAGGGATTTTTATTTGCATTATACTTGTTTGGCGAAAATACCGAAATTGTTGTCTGTTTTCACGTATTTCTTACGGCTTAGGAGATCCTTACAGAAAATTGCAATTTTAATCTTTTTAAAGCAAATTTTTTACGGCTATAGTCGGCAAGACCCAGAGATTCTGAATTGCTCTTTTAAAAACAACTTATTTCAAAATTGGACATTTTTTTCTCCTCACTTTAAATCCTTTGCATCTGTCAACTATCTTATTTCTGAGACTAGAAAGGTTCGTCTTAAATCGAGTTAACGCCGTCTTGCCTCTTGTGGCCATAAACTCATAAACTCGACTCAATTTTGAGACGCAACTTGACATCCTCGTCTTCAAGTCGAACTCATGTCTAAATCGAGTCGAAATCAAGACGAAGCATTTTCACTCGGGGTGATCCTTTACCACATTTCGATCCCTCAGAAGCAAAATATCTGACATTGCCGCTTTTACCCATTGCAAAACAAGCCGAGATTGGAAATGAGGTGCACTCGCACACAATTGAAGCTCTATGTCCGTGTGTAAAGAGTAGGAGACCGTAGCACATGACTGTGGTTGCGCGCGCAACCGAATTCTCCTCTTCTGAATCCGAAAACTCGGAGATACACGATTGCCGGTCAGAAAGCTTCGGAAAACTTCGGTGGTCTTCTATTTATATCTCGATCCGCATTTAAAAGAAATTGAAGAAATTGGCGATTTTAATGTTTCGCGCGATTCTTAATTTCTTATATGCGTCGATTTTGAGGTTATGTTTCTTCAGGTGTATAAAATATTGATATTAATACTATTATATATATTATTAATATTTATATATACATATTTTTATTAATGTTGATATTATAATTATAAATATATAGTGGCACTCTTCAGTGAATTTTATTTCTGAAAAGTGTACAAGTAAGGGTGTTTGTAATACTAAATATGTCTACAAAATTATTACTTTGGTGAATTTAGTTCTTTGATTGACTTTGGCAGGACAATAATCATTCAAAACATTGATTAATTAGAAACGAAGTGTGATTTAAAATTATCGAAAAAATGAGCGCTATTCAAATGGATACAAATTATGGCGAAGGGGTGATGAAAAGAACAAAATATTATGTATAATAATTTCTTTGGATGTAACTATTGTTCTTTGGTTGACTTTAATAATTTTTAAAAACATTTATTTGACTGAATTGAAAATTAGAGCTAATGCCGAGTGATTGGAGTTGATGTAAATTATGATGAAGAGATGGTAACAATTGTAAAGTATTATAAAATTATTTTTTTGAGTCGAAAATTGTTGTTTGGTTGATGATTGAAAATTATAAAGTCTCAAGAGTGTTTATAAAACATTTTAAGGGATTAAAAAAATTTAACAAAGATTAAAAAATATTCAAAAAGTTTCAAAAATTTCAAGAGAATTCACGAATATTTCAAAAATTTCAAAAATTCTCAAAATATTTAATGTTTTAATGATTTCGAAGCTTTAAAGATTCAACATAATTTGTTCAAAAATATTCCAAAGTTAAAAAAGGAGCTTAGGAGGAATTTCACAAAGATTTAATTGAAGAGAACAACTGACCTTATACGATTTATGGGAAATTTGTCGTCATATAAATCGTATAAGGTCAGTTGTTCTCTTCAATTAAATCTTTGTGAAATTCCTTTCAAACCCCTTTTTGAACTTTCGGAATATTTTTAAAAAAATTTTGTTAAATCTTTGAAGCTTTCAAATCAATAAATCTTTAAATATTTTGAGAATTTTTGAAATCTTTAAATTTTTCGTAAGTTTTCGAAATTCTTGAAACCCTCTGAATATTTTTAAATCTTTGTTAAATCTTTTCAATTCCTTGAAATCTTTTACAAACACTTTTGAGACTTTATAATTTTTAATCACTTTTCCATCACACGTGTATTCAATCAAGCAACTCTTCATTAGTTCTTGTGTGAAATCATTAAAACTTTGAACTATTTCGAGATTTTTGAAATCTTTTAAATATTTGTGAAAATCTAAAAAATTTCTGTTAAATCCTTAAATCTTCTGAACATTTTGAGATTTTTGGAATCTTGGAAATATTTGTGAATTCTCTTGAAACTCTTGTAACCTTGTGAATATTCTGAAATTTTTGTTGAATATTTTTGATACATTACAATATTTTACAAAGAATTTTGAGACTTTATGACTTTTGATCATCTCTTCGTCACATTTGTATTCAATTAAACAACTCGTCCTTAGCTCTGAATTTATAAAGTTACCAAAGTCAACCAAACAACAATCTGTCGACTCAAAAAAATAATTTTTTAATACTTTACAATTGTTACCATCTCTTCGTCATAACTTACAGTAACTTTAACCACTCGACATTAGCTCTAATTTTCAATCCAGTCAAATAAATATTTTTTTTAAAATTATTAAAGTCAACCAAAGAACAATTGTTACATCCAAAGAAATTATTATTCATAACATTTTGTACTTTTCCTCACCCCTTCGCCACAATTTGTATCCATTTCAATCGCGCTCATTTTTTCATTAATTTTAAATCACACTTCGTCTCTAATTAATTAATGTTTTCAATGATTATTGTCCTACCAATGTCAACGAAAGAACTACATTTACCAAAGTAATAATTTTGTAGACATATTTAGTATTATAAACGCCCTCACTTGTAGTTTCTTTCAGAAATAAAATTCACTGAAGAGGGCCACTATTGTATGCCGAAACGTCTTAAGCAATTTAAATTCTATTCAATCATTGGACCCTAAAGCCAATTAGATCACCAAAAATTTTTTAAATAATTGTATAATAATCAAAAAATAAATCTAATATATTATTATTATATTAGATTTATTTTCCGTTTGTGAGAGGCATGGGGACTCACGTTAAAAAAGCATCCCGTTGTATTTTTTAATTCTTAAACTTCTTTGTAGGTCGCTTTCGCTGGTTTTTTATGCCTTTTAGGCTTTGCCCACCGAGCCAATACATTTTTTTATACATTCGGCTCAAAATTGTTGTTTTTCTTCATTTACATAACCTTTCTCCCAATTTAGTAATTGAAATTTTTAAAGTTTGTAATTTATCAATGGCTTTTACTTAAATACAATCAATGTTATACATTCAGTTTCAGGGATTGGATTTACAAATTGTCTTTTCATTCAGGATATTTCCTTTAAAAATTGTATTAATAATGAATATTTTATGAAATTATACCTATGAAATAGCTGCTTAGATAAAAAATTAGAACATTTGTAATCGAATAAAATTTAGACTCAAAATGACAATGTTACGATTTATGAGAATTGACAAACATACAATTAAAAGGTTTAATTTTCAAAAAACTTAAAAGTTTAATTATGTTAAGAATGTTGGAAATGAAGTAATTTATTACATAACCGAACACACGCTAGACGCGTGAGTAATTTTCTGTATTCACATTAGGAATTATTAGTTAGTATTTGAACTTAAGAAAACGATAAGGTGTATTATCAAAAAATTATCCACATTTCTTTAAAGTGTTTTTTTTTTAACTATTGACTTAAATATTTATAGATAGATAACACAGATAAACTTGTAATATCGATCTTTCTCTTTTTCTTTCTTATTCTGATAGAACTTTTCCTCCTCTTTCAAAATCCGCCGGAAAAGTTGTATTAGAATCAGAAAGTTTTGTTCAAAAAATATCACACTCTAAAGAAATACTTGAACAATTTTTTGATAATACACGTTATTATCGGTAAAATAGATGTCGTCTTATTTCCTCTAAAAGAAAACATATAATTGAAACTAAAGAATTTCAATCAAATGGAAACAATTTCAATATAATTATAACATTAACATTAATATTAATATATATAAATATTAATAATATACATATAATAGTATTAGCCAATGAATTAATTTAATTAAATTGATTAATTAAATTAATATAAATATTAATATAATATTTTATAATTATAATATCAACATTAATAATAATAATAATAATACATACATATATATGACCTGTCGCGAAGAAAGGGACCTTAGTCGGAAAGGCAAGATTTTTCAGGGCGAGCGTTTGAAACAGCTGCGAACAACGTAGAATCTATGAGTAAAGGTCGCTATGTCGCTTAATTGTAAGGCAGAAAAATTTTTTAGAATTTTTTTGTTTTGTTCATTAGAAAGAGCAACTTAATAAATATTTGATAGTGAAAAAACCCGAAAATCGATTTTTTCCG
>JAUMHM010083940.1:0-12844 GCA_032362435.1 Melikaiella ostensackeni | reverse complement strand
CAGGTTAGCCCTGAAGAAGTGAACTGCAATGTTCACGAAACGTCGGCAAGATTCGTAGTTTTGCACACGATTCAAACTCGAAACAACTCCTTTCATCAAACAGGTACCAGTAAGCCCCCCCTCCCAACTTAAGTCTCAATACATTATCTAGGACAAAGTTTTGATAACGAAGCACCAGTAAATGTCTGCTGAGGGTGCCAATTGGCGTGAACACCATTGGTCGTATAAACAGGTCCAGAATCTCTGGTGGTGGGGGCATTGGAGCGATGACTCGCTTTTTGAAGATGAATGGTGTTTCTCTCAGTGGCCACTCGGAGCGTGACGATCGTGGGTCAGAGGGTTGGAGCTAACCTAATAGTTTTTTTTATGACAGTGTTTATGACAATGTGTGAGAAGAGAAGAATTTTTGTGTGGATTGCTGATTATGGGTATTAGCGCAATACCCAAGTATTATTGCTTGTCGAACTGTAATAAAGAACATGCTGCTATGGAGAGGAAAGCGTTCATTGTTTGTGGTACCAAAGAATGAAAAATGTCGTAAAAATGGGAGAAAAACATTCTAGGAATAAGGTGACACAAATATTTTCAGCATGTATCAAGACATTAAAAATATATATTATCCCTTTTACAAGATTTCAACAGAAATGACAGAGGTTAAGTGAGAGGATGGCGTATGCTCGCTTGATCGAGTGGTGTCCATGGTTGAAGCCATTTTAAGTTTGGGATCTTTGCAGGAATAGGCGCGAAATTTCAAATACGCTCGAAGCGGAAAATATGATACAATTATATGTTCAGAGAGTCAAAAAGAGAACAAGGCAGCTCTAGGAGGTCATTCAAAATGTTTTTGCACAAGAGTGCACAAAAATTTGATTCGTGAGTAATTCGATTTTGCCAGGACTTCACTGATAAGTCGTTCAGCTCGGCTGCAAATTGTGAAATGAACGAGAATCAGTCCCTTTTTTCACTTTGCAATACATGCAAGCTGATTTGTAATTTCCAAATCAAGTTGGAACAGCTTCTGCTAAAAGATCTACCAGCGTCGATGATTTTGACATAAATCTTTCTTCGAAATGATCGGAACATAATTTCGACGAAGATGTAATACTATTTCCCTCCAATCCCATGTTTTTCAATCACATTCCTAATCTTTTTGGCTGAGAATGAGGAGACCTGAAATTGACATTCACTTATGAATAAACATGAAAATGTGAACATTCATATTTTCCAAAAACGCGTTACACACAGTAATAAGAGATAATACTTGAATTCTGTCAACATATTTTCATCAAATTGCAACATATTTTTTCAATATAAGAAATTTACGAGCTAAACTTACGAGTGGAAAGAGCGACTCTCCCCGGCATTCCATTTCACGCCACAATAAACACATTATCTTACCGTTTTGCGTTTCATTGATTAATTTGTTACAAAATACAGAAAATTATTCTATATTTCTTTGAGCAACGATCGCCCAAAAGTAAAAAACAGAAACAGCAAATTGAGCCGATAACAACACATGACACTTTACCGTCAGATCATAGCAAACATCCCAAATTTAAAATGACTTCTATTCCGGACACAAATATGGCGTCATCCTCTATCCAGTGTATTATGCATATCAGTGCATATACCCTCCGATTGTCGCGCTCTAATTTCATTGGTTAATGTGGACGCTCATAGAAAGAACATTTTCTTCAAAAAGCGAGTCACCCTCACAACTGGAGATTCCGAACCTTTTTATGCGACTGTGGTCGACACAAACGTACCTATTGTCAATGATAAGCGCCGTGCATATGCATGGATTATTTTAATTTGCCCGCATGTGTTTTTACGTTGTTATATATTAAAATTTTTTGTGCAATGACGTGCTTATCTGCCAGAATTCTTTAAGTTCTTTTACTCATTTTCCTTCTCCTGCTAAAGCAAAATAACGTCTTTTAAAATTGATGGCAGCAATCACTGGCAGTGCGTCGCTCTCGAGTCCTTCCGTTCGACGGAATCGTTGTTAAAAGCAATTGAAAGTATATGTAATGGTGTTGAAAGTGTGTCTACTGCTTTTTAGCACTTTTCTAATAATTTTTTTTTACTTTTTAAAAATGTTTTTCGACGCATTTTGAGAACAGTGTCCTTTATTTTACAGTACGTTTGCCTGTGTGTTATCATGGACGACACATTTCTTTGTATTAAGGACGAATGTGGTGCCCCCAGCGGGCATTTACTGGTACTTCGTACCCAAGTAGCCAAGAAACTTTCTCCCTTGAAAATGTATTGCGGCTTTGGAAGCTTGACAGGTACGAGTTCAAGTCAGATACGCCCTCTGATGGAAAGAGGCGTTCTGACATATTCGGACGTAATCCTGAATTTCTCGATTTTTTTTAAAGACTTACAAATAAAAAACAAATAATATGATAATTTAAATATATACCACATGATTCTCTAGAGAAAGATGAGAAGACAAATATTTCCAAGAGATTCATACAATTTTTTTTTAATATTTCTTTTTGCCCTTTTCATCATAGCCAAAGAGGAAGGAAGTTTGCCAACCGCTAGGTAACGCTAGTTGTTTCATAGTCGAGGTCTGCGGAAATTCGAATGTGGCAAATGAAAAAAATACTTTTTTAACAAAAACTGTCAACGAAAGTAGGTAATTCATTCTTAATAAAAAGTAAGAGTGTAAGTTCTTCAATGTCCACCATTTTCACAAGAGAATGTTTGACATTATAAGTACGGGTTCCTCTGAATTCGTTATATAGCTTTCTTATATGTAGTCAATATGCATCAGTTTCAAAAGAGAAGATTTAATATTTGCAAACAGTATTCAAATTTAAAATATATCACATGATTATTTAAATAAAGGTGACTTGCAAAATATTTTACAAATATTTATACAGGTCTCTCTAATATTCATTTTGCTTTTTCAACTTTAAGGAACATCTCTTCCTTTTTGCCGTTGATATCAGTCTTTTATAATTTATAGAACATAAATTACAATATAATTAAATAAAATTCTTCCGAAAAATTCGTTAGCTTTTTGAATCTTGGCACATATTTTAAAATTAAAAACAAACAATATGAAAGTTGAAATATACCCCATGAATATTTAAACAAAGGCGAGTAGACAAATACTTCAAAGAGATTCAAACAATTTCTTTGAATATTATTTTTGGTCTTTTTAACTTAACAGAACAAGTGTCCGGTCGTTATGTTGATGCCAGTCTTCTATAATTTATTAAACCTAAATCAAGCGCCAAATAGCATAAAAAAATTTCTCTGCGACGTTCGTTTGATAAGTTTGGTAAAGAAGCAAGTACAAATTTTTTTTTTTTCGTCCACAGTCACGAATCGACGCAAAACTCCTTCGGATTCCGATTAAACTTCGCAAAACACTGCGCTGAAACGTCTTTTCGGTTCCGCTTTTGATCAGGAGTCAGCGATTGTGACACCTACCTTGCATACACCTTCTTAACCTCGATCTTTTGTGCGGTTTCTTCGCGTGTAAGAGCCGAGTGACGCTCGCCAGCTAACTTCATAGTGGCGCTAGTCCGCTCTCTAACTATAATACACTCAACTCTCGAGTTAGCGCAAGTCTCGGGCATTGCTTACATTGACCATGAGACTCTTCCCAGAAATTCTACGATGAAAACATTCAGGGCCGTGTGAACCATTTCCAGTAGGAATACATAATATTATTTAACCATATTTTATATAAATCTAGATGCTTGTTGCCATAAAGGATTGACCTTTTCTAATAATGGAGACTAATTAATAAAGAGAGAATTTTCCGCGTGTATTTTAAATTAAATGTGAAGTATGTACGCGAGTGTGCGAGCTGTCCGCTTTGTCGCTACGGTATTGATTGATTGCCTCAAGGACGCCGCGCGTCTTCCCCTCTCCCCCGGGCTCCCTCGTCCTCGTGTGCGAGCTGGCGGAATTCTGAGGACACAGTAAGACGAGGCGCGGTATATCGAGAGTTGAGTGTACTCTAAAATGCAATACAATACTCTTTATAAAAATTATTTCGTTAGTTTTCTCCGTGTAGCTCGCGGTTGGCAGACAACCCTCTTGTTCGGTTATGATGAAGAGGACGAAAAGGAATATTTTTAAAAAATTATACAAATCTCTTTGAAATGTTGGTCTACTCATCCCTCTTTAAAGAATCATGTTGTATATTTTTAAATTTGTATATTATTTGTTTATAATTTGTAACTCTTTGCCAAAATTGAGAAATTCAGGGTTATGTCTGAATGTGTCAGAACGCTTTTTCTCAGTAGAGGGCGCATCTACTTGAACTTTCTCTATAGGGAGTTTCCGTCTGGGTAGCCTGGGGTGCATGCTACCAATTCCTCAAAACTAAAAAGTCGCTGCAGTGTGAATTTGGCCACGGGAACAATTTATGCTCTCGGGTGTACACTTGGCATGAAGTGGAATCATTTGATTTTATGGCTGTCAAAAATTATTTGTTACTTCTTCGTGTCTTTTTATAAGAGTCATTTACCACTAGAAATTTTTCCTTACCAAAATAAAACTTCTACAAATTCTCCAAAAATTCTAGCTTGATAAATATTAAGCTCAATCATTAGAAATGAACCCCAGCAAAAATTTCGGATAGGAATTCATTCCGAATCATTCCGAAATCTGTATCAGAACCAAACCGAATTAATGCGAACTCGGATTGATATATACTGAATTTCCAATACGAATAAATCCGAGTTAGGATTGAATCGGATTCATTCGGATTGAAAGTCGGTTTAGATCAATCCGAGTTCGGATTGATTCGGAATGAATTCCTATCAGAAACTTTTGCCAGGGAAGTTACATAGAAAAAAAAATAATTTAAGTAAATGTAAGATCACATTTAACTTGAAATTTAAAATTAAGTTCTTACAAATTTAATGAATGTAGTTTACAAAGAATTATATAACAATAAATCGATCATAAGATTAAATAATATTTTTGATTGGTGTACAAAATAAAAAAATTTAATTCACGAAAATTTGAAATTAAATGTTTTTTGGGTATTATTTTTTCAGGAGAAAGGATGTGGGACGTTTTCCACACTTTTTCAAAAATCCGTATTGCATTTTTCCGAAATTGGCTCAAATCTTTGCACAAAAATGCTGTAAGCGCAGAAGACGAATTTTCCACGAGAAAACCAATTCCACTGGAGCCCAATTTAGTCGAATTGATGGGAGACACTGTGGAAAGGTTGAAATCTATTTCGAATGATAAAGGATTTATTATGGTTGCTGTTGCGCCCGGAAACGAAATTTCCCCTGCGATCGAGATTTTGCAAACAGAGGTAGAAATTTGTCAAATTTAATTCAATTTAAATTAATATTCAAATCTCAAAGGGAATGTAATAATACATTCATCAATTATAAATTATTTTATTTAATTTAATAATGTAACAAAGTAAATAAATAACTGAAATAACAAATTGCGAAATTTTCTTCTCTAATAATATTTTTGTTGTTTAGATTTCCCCAAAAGACACTTTGTTGGTCGTGTCAGGAATTTGTTCTCAGAATAGAAAACTGGTTCCATTTTTCGCTCGTGGACCAGGATCAAAATTTTTCTACGAGGCAAAAACCATTTGGGATTTAACTTCTGCTGTGAGAAAAGCTGTATCCGGTTGCCAAGGAATTTGGTGTAAAGTCGAATCTTTGAATCCAATTTGGGCCCCTGATCACGAATTCCACAGGAGATTTGCCAGAGATAAGTCCAACCATAATGTGGTGAGAGAAATTTAGTTTATATTAAAAATATAATCTTATAAATAAAAATAAAAAAATTAAGGAATTAATTTTAACATAATATAAATCAATATGTTATTAAATTTTATTTTCAGGAACCAAGTTCGATTACTGTGGTAAACAGCACTACCGGAACAGATAAGGTTCGATTCCAGTTATTTTTTTTCTAATTTTCTAATTAAGTTAGGAAACGTCCATTAATTACGTGAGGATTATCTTTTAAATTTAAAACTCCCCCCCCCCCCCCCCATTGTAAGGATTCGTAAGATATTCGTGACCCCTCCCCTCCTTATGTAAAATTTATTATTTTTACTCAATATATCAACAATGACAAGGAGATTTCGGGGGATTTTAAGGTATTTCAAAGGACTACAAAGTATTGCAAAGCATTACAAATTTTTATCGAATGTAACGATATTTTCAAACATTTTTAAGGATTTTACATAATTTCAAAGGAATTCAAAAGATTTAAGGTATTTGAACTGATTCCAAAAGATTACGAGAGATTTCACAGATTTTAAGTGATTCTAAAAGATTTCAAGAATTTAAAGAAATTACCTAGTTCACTTTCAAAGAGAATCTCAATTTTACAAAGGGATTTTACAAGATTTCGAGGAATTCCAAGGAGTTTAATCGGAATTCAAGGGATTTTAAGGGATCTTGAAAGATACTGAAGGACTTCGACAGATTTTAAAGAAATTCAAGAAAATTGAGAACGATTTCCTGCGATAACAAATTATTTTAAAGGATTTCAAGGTATCTTAAAAGACTTTGAGATATTTCAAAAGAAGTCATGGGATTTCAGATAATTTCAAAGTATTTCAAGAGATACCGAAGTATTTTCACGAATTTTGAACGATATCAGGAGATTTTAATTGGATTTCGAAAATTTGAAGGGTTTTAAAGGAATTTCATAAGATGTCAAAAGATTTCACAGGATTTTCAAGTATTTCAAGGGACTTTGAATAGTTCTAATAGACCGTAAGAGGTTTCGATGATTTCATGGGATTTCAAAGGATTTTACCAAATTCAAAAGGTTTTCAAAAGATTTCCGAATGTTATAAAGGATTTTGAGGGATTTCGAAGATTTTTAATGGCTTTTAAAAGATTTGTATGCATCTTTAAATATTCTTAGGGATTTTGCGGGATTACGAATGATTTTCGCGGATTACAAAGAATTTTGATGGATTTTAAGGGATTTTAAGAGTGTTTGAAATATTTCAAAAGAAGTTACAGGATTTCAAAGCATTTTAAAGGATTTCAAGAGATATCGGAGTATTTTTACCAATTTTAATGGAATTTAACGGAATTTTGGAGGATTTCCGAGTATAATAAAGGATTTTAAGGGATTCGAGAAATTTCTATAAAATATTTGAATGGATTTTGGAATATTTTTGGGTATTTTACGAAATTAAGAGCTATTCCCGCGGATTACAAAAGATTTTGAAGAATGTCAGGGGATTTTAATTGGATTTGAAAGATTTAAAGGGATTTCAACAATTTTCATAAGATTTCAAAAGATTTCACGGGAATTCGAAAGATTCGCAAAGATTTTGCAGGATTTTAAAGATTTTAAAGAGTTTTTAAGCAGTTTCAATGATTTCACGGGATGTCAGCGAATTTTTAAAGTCTTCCAAGAATTCCAAAGTATGTCCACGGATTTTAGAGGATTTTGTAACATTTTGAAAGACTTAACGGAATTTCAAAGAATTTCCTTATATTATGAAGGATTTTATAGGACCTCGAGGAATTTTATGGCTCTTAATACATTTTAATGGATTTTGAAATATTTTTAGGGATTTTAAGAAAACATGAACTATTTCCGCGTATTACGAAGGATTTTCAAGAATGTCAGGGGATTCTACTTGGATTTCAAAAATTTGAAGGGATTTCAAGGAATTTCATAAGATTTCAAAAGATTTTACGGAAATTCAAAAGATCCGCAAAGATTTTAAATGATTTCAAGGTATTTAAAGAGAATTCAAGTGGTTTCGATGATTTTACGAGATTTCAGCGGGTTTTCAGAGATTTCGAAAAATTCCAAAGCATGCCCACGGATCTTAGAGGATTTCGTGAAATTTGGAAGACTTAGAGAAATTCAAAGAATTTCCGAATATTATAAAGGATTTTAAGGGACCTCGAGGAATTTTGATAGCTTTTAATAAATTTTAATGGATTTTAAAATATTTTTAGGGATTTTAAGAAATTATGAACTATTTCCGCAGATTACAGAGGATTTTGAAGAATGTCAGGGGAATTTCAAGGAATTTCATAAGATTTCAAAAAATTTCACTGAAATTCAAAAGATTTGCAAAGATTTGAAAAGATTTTAAAGGATTAAAAGAGATTTTAAGTGGTTTCGATGATTTTACGAGATTTCAGTGGATTTTCAGAGATTTCGAAGAATTCTCCAAACCATGTCCACGGACTTTAGAGAATTTCGTAAGATTTTGAAAGATTTAACGGAATTTCAAAGAATTTCCTAATATTATAAAGGATTTTAAGGGACCTTGAGGAATTTTAATGGCTTTTAACAGATTGTAATGGATTTTAAAATATATTTCGGGATTTTGTGAAATTATGAACTATTTCTGTGGATTACAAAGTATTTTGAAGAATGTCAGGGGATTTTAATTGGATTTCAAACATTTGAAGAGAATTCAAGAAATTTCATAAGATTTTAAAAGTTTTCACAGGAATTCATAAGATTCACAAAGGTTTCAAAGGATTTTAAAGGCTTTAAAAGGTTTTTAAGCGTTTTCCATGATTTCATGGGATTTCCATGGATTTTAATAGATTTCAAAGAATTCCAAAGTATTTCCACGGATTTTAGAAGATTTCGTAAGATTTTGAAAGATTTAATGAAGTTTCAGAGAATTTCTGAATATTATAAAGGATTTTGAGGGATCTCAAGGAATTTGAATGGCTTCCAACAGATTTGAAAGGATTTAAAAATATTTTAAGGGATTTTGGGAAATCATGAACTTTTTTCGGTTGAAAGATGTCAGGAAATTCCAATTAGATTTTAAAAGATTTCACGAAAATTTTAAATATTTGCAAAGAATTCAAAGGATTCTAAGGGGTTTCAATGGATATTAGAAGATTTAAAGTGGTTTCAGTGATTTTACGGGATTGCAAAGGATATTAAGAGATTTCAAAAGATTCCAAAGTATATCCACGGATTTATGGATTTTTGTAAGATTCTGAAAGATTAAATGGCATTTCATAGGATTTCCGAATATTTTAAACGATTTTAAGAGATTTAGAAAAATATTAATGGATAAGAGGTTTTAAAATATTGTCAGGGATTTCAAGAGGTTCGGAAAGATTCCCGCGAATTTGAAGGATTTTAATGAATTTCACAGCGATTTAAAAGATTTCAAGGGATCTCGTAATACCTCGACATATTTCATGGAATTTCAATTTTTTTTTAATTTTTCAATTTTCAATTTCAATTTCAATTCAACCGATTTTTCGAGATTTTAAGGGATTTCCACGGATCTTAAGGGATTAGAAGGGATTTTTATGGGATGTTGAAAATTTCAAGCGAAAAAACGGAATCTCAAGGAATTTGAAGGGATTTCCAGTTTTCAAAGATCTCAGGAATTTTCCAGGGATCTGAATCGTTTTAAAGGGATTTGAAGGGATTTTGTACGATATCCATGGGATTCAAAGGGTGTCAAGGAATTTTCACTTGATTCAAAGAATTTTAAGGGTTTTACAAAATTTTCAAAAGAATTCTCGGTATTTCAAAACATTGCAAAAATTTCCAGGGATCCCACGAGATTTCATGAAAGATTAAAAATTAGAAAGAGTAAGCTTTCGTGAGAAATGCTTTCGACCCTCCCCCCCTAAGCAAGGTTTTGAAAGATCCCCCCTCCCAAAAAAGGCCTTGCGTAATTCATGGGCGCTCCCTTATAAAAAAAATGAAATTTTTATCATTTCTAAGATTTCTGGAAATTAGGATCGATTTTGTAAAATATAAATTTAGAAACTACTTTTTGATTAACTGATTATGAAAATATTGCCATCAAATTAATTTCTTTTGAGATTATTTAACCTATTTAAATTTAAATGTTTTATTGTGAATTAAATAATTTCAATTATTTTTGAAAGAGGTCTAGCCAAAAATTTCAAAGATTTTAATTCTTTTGTAGGTTGCTACTGTTTCGAAAGAAAATGCTGAAAATTCGACTCTTGATCATAGTAAACATAATGAAAACGAAACCTCTCCTGAAAAATCGGCAGAAAAATCGACCGAAAAATCGTCCGAAGAACCAACTGAAAAATCGTCTGAAAAACCGACCGAAAAATCATCCGAAAACCCAACTGAAAAATCGTCCGAAAAACCAACTGAAAAACCAACTGAAAAACCGACTGAAAAACCGACTGAAAAGCCGACTGAAAAATCGTCCGAAAAACCAACTAAAAAATCAGCTGAAAAACCGGCTGAAAAATCGTTTGAAAAACCAACTCAAAAATCGGACGAAAATTCGTCAGAAAAACCGGCTGAAAAATCGAATGAAAAACCGGATGAAAAATCGAAGGATGCAGCTACGAAAAAATCGTCCATAAAGCCTAGCAAACACTCGAACGAAAATTCTAAGGAAAATTCGACTGGAAAATCCAATGAAAACCCAAATGAAAAACCACACATTGAGGTAAAATATTATGGATATCAAAAAAAGTTATTGAGAAAAAATATTTGAAATTGAAGGATCAAGACAAAATTCGCAACTAACTAAAAAATTAATGATAACATTAATTTACTCAATAAATTTATATTTTGATTTAACCTGTGCGGAAAAAGCCCTGTTTAGCCCTCTTTGCATTGTTGGCCCCCGTCATGTACCCATGTGGGCAATTCATAGGGGTAAACCCACGTGGAACCTCGCATGGGGCCCTGCTCGTTTGCTCTCACGGTCCATTTTGTTGTTTGATTAGCTCAGACTTACAAAAAATGCATTTTTGTTGAAAATTTGATGACAATTTTTGGAAGTCGAACTTTAATACCTCAGAAATTTCACGAGGGCCCCCGCAGGGGGCCCTGCTTGTTGCTCTCATGCCTCACTTTCCAAAAGTCAAACAATGCTTTTGTTTTAATAAATTGTCTTTTGAGTCAAATAGTAACAATATCTCACCCAAATGTGTAGTTATTGAAAATAAAGATAATTCCAACCAATTTTGATGCACGTGCGGAGGGTTTGGTGAAAAAAAGTTATAAACATTGTGGTAAATTGTTCAAAAGGATAAACAGAAGTCTGATAAGGTGCTGGTCATGAGTTCAAGTCCCGGTAGAGGCGCTCATATTTTTATTATTTTTTAAAAATTTTTATACATATAAACAATTCCAATGAAGGGTCGCCGGACAAAAGGGAGTAAGAACCACATATCGGAAATTGATTTTTTGGACTTGTTTTTTAGGACGTACCGTTTTTTGATAAAGGCTTTCTCGTAAATGTTTGTTTTTGTTTAACGCTCATTTCGCGATTCAATAGAGCTAAGTGATATCTCCAAAGTATTTTTTTTTATTTAAAAAATAAAAAAGTTATCCAACTCGTTGTCAGTAAAAATCGGCGATTTTTGGGAAGCCATTGACAAAAGATTTCTCCGAGGTAGTTGCTTTTTCTAGGATGTCCCTCTCATAATTCGATAGAGCTAAGTAATAGCTCGAAAATGTTTTCTCACCTTTTTTTTAATTAAAAGAGGAAAAAGTTATGCAACTCTCTGTCAGTGAAAATCGGCGATTTTTGAGCTTTGATAAGGGTTTTGCTCGTAGATGATTGCTTTCTTTTTAACACTCCTTTCGCGACTCAATAGAGCTAAGCAATAGCTCGAAAGTACTTTCTTCAAATAAAAAATAAAATTGTTATGCAACTCTTTCTCAATCTAAGTAATAGCTCAAAAGTAATTTTTTTCAATTGAAAAATAAAAAAGTTATGCAACTCTTTGTCAGTGAAAATCGCTGATTTTCGGGAAGCCTTTCACAAAAGATTTTTCGGGGATGGCTGATTTTTTTAGGATGTTCCTTTCATAATTCGATAGAGCTAAGTAGTAGCTCGAAAGTGTTTTCTTATATTTTTTTTCAATTAAAAGAGAAAAGAGTTATGCAACTTTTTCTCAGTCAAAATCGTCCTTTTTAGGACGTTCCGTTCTTTAGTAAGGATTTTCTCACGAATGGTTGCTTTTTTTAACGCTCATTTCGTGGTTCAATAGAGCTAAGCAATAAGTTGAAAGTACTTTTTTTAACTAAAAAATAAAAAAGTTATGAAACTCTTTGTCAGTAAGAATCGGCGATTTTTGGGAAGCGCCGTTCATTTGACGAAAGATTTCTCGAAAATACTTGCTTCTTCAAGGATGTTCCTTTCATAGTTCGATAGAGCTCAGTAATAGCTCAAAAATGCCTTCTTATCTTTTTCTTCAATCAAAAGAGAAAAAAGTTATGCAACTCTTTCTCAGTCAAAATCGGCCTTTTTTAGGACATGCCGTTCTTTAATAAGGGTTTTCTCGTAAGTTTTTGCTTCTTTTATGCCTATTTCGCGATTCAATAGAGCTAAGTAATAGCTGAAAAGTACTTTTTTCAACTAAAAAATGAAAAAGTTATGCAACTCCTTCTCAGTCAAAATCGGCCTTCTTTAAGACGTGCCGT
The DNA here is from genome assembly GCA_032362435.1 of Melikaiella ostensackeni. Classification (NCBI taxonomy): domain Eukaryota; kingdom Metazoa; phylum Arthropoda; class Insecta; order Hymenoptera; family Cynipidae; genus Melikaiella; species Melikaiella ostensackeni. The sequence continues at coordinate 442 of JAUMHM010083940.1, read as the reverse complement.
TTTTCGATAAGGGTTTTCTCGTAAGTGGTTGCTTTTTTTAAGCTCATTTCGCGATTTAATATAGCTAAGTAATAGCTCAAAAGTACTTTTGTAACTAAAAAATTAAAAAGTTATGCAACTCTTTCTCAGTCAAAATCGGCATTTTTTTAGGACGTGTCGTTCTTTGCTGAGGGTTTTCTCCCAATTGTTTATTTTTTTTAGGCTCATTTCACGATTCAATAGGGTTAAGCAATAGCTCAAAAGTACTTTTTTAAACTCAAAAATAAAAAAGATATGCCACTCTTTGTCAATAAAAATCGGCGATTTTCGGGAAGCCTTTGACAAAAGATTCCTCGGAGACGGCTGCTTTTTTGGGATGTTCCTTTCATAATTCGATAGAGCTAAGTAATAGCTCGAAAGTGTTTTATTATCTTTTTTTTCAATTGAAAAAAAAAAAGTTATG
>JAUMHM010083939.1:0-12845 GCA_032362435.1 Melikaiella ostensackeni | reverse complement strand
CGTTGAGTGGTGGAAACCACTGCCGTAGAACTAGGTTGAATTTGAAATGAGAACACCATTGTTTATGCTCACAAATTAACAAGATTTAATTATTATTGTTCTTGTTTAACTTTCAAATTATAACTTGAAGTATTAATTAATACACGCAGTGCATTAATTTACCGTGAAACACGCCGCATTACAAGATTGTATGAGTTTTAAGTCTTTGATTGAATTCAAATCACAAAATTTTCTTAATTCAAAATACAAGACTGAGAGTCACAGGTTAAAAGTGATTTTCAACGGGTTTCGAGATGAGAAATCTGACGTTTCTCAGCTGTGCGCGACTTTTTATAAACTACTTTTTGGGCAGAGTAATTCCCCTACTTTAGTCTCTCAGCGAATTAAATCACTGACGTCATGGAAGTTTATGGCTACTTTACCAATTAGAAACTAGGTCGTATGGCTCCACCTACTAGATATAAGTCGCAAAATGAGTCATTTGATGATTGACATTTTTAAACATGGAAAAGTCAAAACAAGTCCGAAGTCCACTTTACATCCGGTCTAACCGGCGCCAAAACCAATTATTGATACTAAAATTAGTCCTTTGACTCATGTTGTAAATAAACAATTTACTATAGAGACGCAATTTCCTTTGCAATGCGTAGAAGTTTCAGCTAACATAACCTTACTTCAGGATAGAGGAAGAGTAGTGCATCATGAGTAGCAATCTTGTGTAATACGCAGCTTGCATTTTTAATAAATATATTCATATAATTTATGTCTTGTAAAATAAAATTTCCGATACTTGAAACTTGTTTCCGTATTTTTGCATTCGAAAAAGCTGTCAAAACCCAAACCCGCGATTGTCTGTGACAATCCGCGACTCTACTCGGGTGGGGTTCGGGTACTTTCAAAATGATTTTACATTTTTCAGATTCCTAAAAAATATGTGCAGGATTAGCAACGGCGCTAATTTTATTTTATGTCAGAAAATCATATTGATTCTCTAAAAATAGGTGTACAATACGACAATTCGCCTCCACACATATTTCAGTAATTTAAGGTCACCCAAAGAAAATATCAACAGCCCTGCTTACGACGTACCCTCCAAATCGCCCATCAGCCAATCAGCTTTAAAAACGCCTAGGAACATTTTTCCCTTGGAGTAAATAGCTGAATAGTTGGACAATTTAGAAAACGCTCACGTAATTCACGCTGTCAGACAGAGCATGTCAGAGACCTCGTGTAGACAGAGTTTCATAAATTGAAATTTGTTCGCGTAAGCGCAGGGTTGGGTACGTAATTTACTCTGGGTAATTTACGTGGTTTTCTATAGTAATTTACCAGGTATTTTAACTCCATAGTTTTCTACACGATGTAAATTACCTGCAACATAACCTGACTTTCGCACGTAAGCGATACAGTGACGTCATGTCCCGTCGGTAAAATCACTTTCTAACAGACCATCCGCTTTTTCTGGCCTTTTGCAGGTTGTTTTTTTTTTGCATATGTGTTATCCTGTGTATGTTGCATATATCTTATACTGTGTTATGTTGCATATGTGTTATCCTGTGTTATGCTGCATGCTGACTTTCTGAATAGAAGTTGATAGGATTTGAAACATAATTTATATATTTTTGAACGAAGTGTCTAAAGTTACGCGACGCGTGGAAATGCCTTTTTTGCAACAAGATTGAAGATTGCTTTTCCAGGTACTCCAATCATATTGACCATGTTGCAAGATTGTTCTCGCACGTCGCCTAACTATAGCCATCATCCTCTAATTTATTTTCTAATCAAATTTAATTTTTCAGAAATCCAGAAAAACGTTAAATTTCGTTGAAGATGTTTTACCCGAACCAGTGCATAGTCTGTAGGTGCTTCACAAAACCTTTAAAGCGATGTAGTGGCTGTCAATATGTATCATATTGTGGACAAGAGCACCAAAAATTCTACTGGAAGCAACACAAAGACTTTTTCAAGGTCATGTCTGACGTGATGAAAAAAGATCTCACTCATATTTATGAGGAATCCAGGGGTGCCAACGCAATGAAGTCGAAGCAGGACATATTTGCCTTCTTCGAAAGAATAAATCGCAGGCTCACTCAAGAGCTTGATCTAGAAGAACAAGCAATGCTTCGATTTCCACAAGCTTGTTTCGTCTGCCACGATGACAGGCGAGATCAGCTAAAAAAGTGTCCTGGTTGTCCAGCCGTAAGCTTTTGCTGAGAACATCCAAGCAGTCCTTTGCACCATAAAGACTGTGCCTCAGTACAATTATCTGCTGAAATGGAGAAAACTCAGTTGATACTTCCAGTTTTAATGAAAAGCCAATATGGATTGAAACTCATTACTGAAGTCACAAAGTGTACAAAACCACCTTCTTCTATGAGGGATTTCGTAGACACAAATATGAGTCAACAATCAGAAAAAATGAAAGTCTTAATGTCAGATCACTTGAGTTTGCCACTGTCACTCTTCAACGCTTTGAGAAAACTAAACCAACCTCCTACTTCGGACATGGAAATTCACTTCCACTATCAGGAGTATCCACTTGAGCAATTTGGGACCTGGAAGTATCTTATGCACATTTTGCCTGATGTAATTGACCTGAAGCTCGTCTTCTTCGGCTACAACGAAAAGTTAGAGGCCTTCATACCCTTGCGTGCCAAATGTCGTTCCACAAGAAGGATTTTACGAGTCGCGACTACAATTCTTGATTACAAGGAATTTGCACAAGAGAGACGACATCAGTAACCTAATCTGGTCGAATTTTTCAATATGAATCCTCCTGAGGAGGATGATAAGATGTTTCGAAAAACGTGGGAAGAGAATATTCTACAGTATTGGAATGATATTCGATTTCTTGTGATGGTTACGGCTGTTGGCAAGTAAGACAGGGTGGATTTGATAGTCAGGGGTCTGAAATCTGACTTATGTCGTTGTGAAATCTACTCCCATGGACCAAATGAGTTCGCAGGTTTGAGACCTTACGTTCTGTGGGGAGATGGAAGAATTATCAGGACGAATATGCACATGATTATCTCGAAGGCAAAAGAATGTGAGACCAAAGCTGCTGAATCGTTAACAAAGGTAAACCAGAAAGTTTAGGAGAAAATCTTCTACACAAATGTCTGTCACGTTTGTCGATCCAGTGAGGGTTTAATAAGTTACACACGTTGTAACTTGATTTTTCACTGTGGCGAGGAGCACAAGAAGGAACACTGGGGCCAACATAAGAAACTTTAGAGGATTATTTTGAATATGACTAGAAGTGGAAAGAGGAATTTATATGATCGATTTAAAACAACTGATCAGGAAGTTTGGTTGAGAACGAAAGTTGATTTAATGACCAAGGCGAAGGTAGAAAACAGGGGATTTCTGGATTATGAAACACAAATTTTCCTATTCCCGAAAACCTGTTCTGTGTGCCAGGAGAATGACATCAATTTGTTAAAGTCTTGCGAATGTGGGGTAAGGAAAAAAATAACATAATTTAGCTTGAAATGAAATTGATTTTTCATCTTCAACCGAAAATTTTATTTTATTTTCAATGGAACCTTTTATTGCACAATTGAAAATTTGACATTCCGCTTAAATTCACTATTCATTTTTTTTAAATATGAAAATGAACAGCAGCAATAAATAAAAAACTAATATTATTTTAAGTAAAAGCCAGTGTAAACTTCTGATGATAATTCAAAGTTTGTAAAACAATATTGCCAGGGAATTTTTATATACCTGGAAAAACCTGGAAATGTCAGGGAATTTTTTCGAGCGTACTCACTTATTTTTTAATTGCAACCTAAAGTTGGATAACAATGGTTTTTCATTTGTAAAAGTAACTTTTATAGCACCGGAATTATTCTGATTTTTATCATTTTCATTATTTTGTGTTTAGTATTATTAATTTATTTAGTCATTCGATGGTGATAATTAATATACTTGAGAATATCCTGCAATCATTTGTCAAAAACTTCCTAAATTTAACGCATTAATTTGATATACACCTCCCTCCATTATATGGGGGAAAGTTTTGTATGGTGAACAAGGTAGCCGGATTGCAAGGGTGATTGGTGGTAATGTAGTGTGAGGTAGGAAGCGGGTGCGTTTGTGGAAAGGAGTGCGAAGGGGGTAGTGACGTAGTGAGTCGTGGGAGGGAGTGAGCCCCTTTGTGACGGTGGCAAGAGAAGGAATAGGAGGGGGTGGGGTAGAAAGCGTGCAAGAAAGGAAAGTGAGAGAGAGCGATTGGTGAAGTGCGCCGTAGCGGACTGCACTAGAGCGGTGCAGGCCGGCCTCGCTAATGGGTGCGAGAGAGAGCTAAGTGTGACGTCATGGAGTGTGTCGTTACGGGTTGCGTCCGATAGGTGAAGTGAGGTTCTGATCCGGTGGAGTGCAGCTGGTATGCCAACCGCATCAGCGGAGCGAGTAACTGGTATGCCAGTAGTCTCGTTAGATGGAGGAAAGGAAAAATTATATAATAATAATTAATAATAAACAACATACAAGAGAAAAGCGTGGGGTGGAGGTTTCGATTCCAGCCGAGTGCAGCTGTTATGTCAACCGCCTCAGTGGAACGAGTAACTGGTATGCGCGCGTTCGAGCTTCGTGGGCGCTGTGCTTGCGGCTTCCATCTACACTCGGTTCTGTCTCTCCGCTGGCATGAGGAAAAACGTATCTTCCTTATCCTGACAGGGCCATACTTACGTGCGTAGGTATGTCCACACCAGGGTGAAGAAAGTTCCTTCCTTTCCCGCGAAAAGGGTGTTTCGGCTAGTCTTTCTCTCTCTTAATATTTAAACGTTTAATATGTAAAATGGGTGCCTGCCAAATGAAGAACTTTTAACAAAGTAGTTGAATCTTTATCCAAAAAAGACGAATATTCAGCAAGGTAGTTAATTCCTCAACTAAAACAGATTAATTATCAACCAAACCAGAAAAGATTAAATTTCTACCAAAAGAGATGCATTTTTGAACCAAAAGACGAATTTTCAACAAGAATTGAATTTTCAACCTAGAAAAATTTTTCAGTCAAGAAAGGAAAAATATTGTAACCAAATTGTTGAATTTCATAGTCAAAAAGACGAATTTTCTACAAAATAGTTGAATTTTTAAACCAAAAAGACGAATTTCCAACAAAAAAAAGTTAATTTTCAACCAAATAGTTGGATCCTTAATCCAAACAGATGAAATTTGTACAAAAAGAAATAAATTTTTCAACCAAAAAGATGAATTTTCAATAAAATAGTTGAATCCTCAACCAAAACATATGAATTTTCAACCAAGCAGTTGTATTTTCACCTATTTCTATTTCACCTATTCTATTTCTATTTCAATTCCTACCAAAATAAATAAATTTTTTAACCAAAAATACGACTTTTCAACAAAAGAGTTGAATTTTTAAGTAAGTAGTTGATTTTTCTACCAATCTATTGAAATTTCAATCCAAAAATACGAATTTAGTAGAAAACAGTGGCATTTTTAACGCGAAAATTTGTATTTCCAACAAAAAAGTGATTTATTTTACCCATTTAGATATTTACAGGGACTGAAAAAACATTATTTATAATAAACCCGCGAAATTGTATACATATTCCGATTTTTCTATGTTAATTTCTTAAAATGTAACCATTCACAAATAGATAATAATTTTAGGTTATTCAAGTACACTGGAACCTTGATTTGTGTGCCCTTCATTTACTTCCTTCCGAGAGTTTCAGCCGGCTCGCATTCGTGATGAGGTGTTTCAAGGGGCAGGGAAAGATACGCGGCAAACTCGACGCAATTACGCAGTGCCGCAAACACAAAACGGGCAGTGCCCCCAGCAGATAATTTTATCAGTTCGCTTTCATTGTTTCAGTTATGCGTTAGAAAAATGTCGAAGAAAAACAAGAGGGAGCCTTTAATGTTCGAAGAGCAATATGAGCTTGTAAACAAAGTGAAATCAGGGGCCCCAAAACAGTCTATTTCACAGAAATATGGTATCTGTGAGAGACCGCACAAGGATGTGATAGCTCGCGAATCTAAGTTTAGGTGATACATTTCCATACAGGCCGGATAGTAATTCAAGGAAAGGTGAAGAAAGGAAAGGGAGGTCTCTTCTCTGAGTGGAGAGAAGGAGACGGGAGCTCTTCTTTTCGTCCCGTCCCCTCCGTCCTTCTCTTCCCGTCTCCTTCTCTTCATTCAGAGAAGAAACCTCCCACTCCTTCCCTCACCTCTCTCTGAATTACTATCCCGCCCGTACGGGAACGTATCAATTGGCGGCGCAACGCTGGGGCTCGAACTGTAACGATAAGGCATCGTTACCTCGACTTATGAGATGAAGTCTCATGCTCTCCGCCTCAAGGGAGTTGTCCCATGCCTCTTACCGACGGACAAGGTTGTCCCATCACCATTGAGCGAGGCTGTCCCACACTTTGCCTCATCGGACGAGGCTGTCCCAGAACCATCTTCGTCTAACAAGGCTGTCCCGTACCTTTCCTCATCGGAAAAGGCTGCCCATCCATCTTTCCATCCATCCAACCATCTTCACTGGGCAAGGCTATCCCAGACCCTACCTCAGGAGGCACACATAAGAGGCGTCATAATTCGATGTCCTCCATTATGAGGAACACCGATACGTAGGCGCACAAGCAACCGCCGCATAGGCAACCCGGATTATCAGCCAGCCCACCAGTTTCAGCCGGAACCATCATCGATCACTAACCCACCCTGCATCATACCACAGTACGTGGCTCCGTCTATGGCATTCGCGGGACAACAGTTTCCGTCGACTGGGTATCCCTGACTGGGGCCACCAAAGCCCCACCTCTGGATCCGCCGAACTTCTCTGGTCACGACTACGAGGACCCCGATGCCTTCCTGCGCGAATATGAACATTACTTCCTGCAGACGGCCACAGAACCCTCCCAACGGACGCGACTTGCAGTGAAGGTCCTGAAGGAGTCAGCTGTCAGGTGGTGGGAAATGTATAGATCCCTCTAATCAACCTGGAGCAAATTTGAGGAAATTCTGCGGCAGAAATAGGCCAGTCCCACCACCCTCATGCGGCTAAGCACGCAGTTATACTTTCGTAAGCAGGGCGACAAGCATCCAGCGGCTGTATTCCTACAAAGAAAATATATGTTGGCCTTTCGTCTGCTACTCAATGTCAACAAAGCCAAAGACCAGTCCCGGGAGGATCCGAAGAAAGAAGACAGGAAGATCTCGGAGTAAGCAAGATCCCTAACACATGAAGATTAACGACGGCCTCATGGCCCACCGTGCCACTACCGCCCGGAATTTCATTTCCATAGGGACTGCTTCGTACTCAAAGCCGAGCGAAGGAATGCTCCCCAGAAAAAAAATGGCCAGGCTCGGCAATCAGGGAGACCGCCGAGCAGCCCGCTAGCTAGGGCCCCCGGCAGTAAACCTCACCAGCACTGCATCACGTCGCGGTCCTTGAATTAATCGGTTCTGTGCAGTTGTCACCGGAGATCAGCGGACATCATTACCGTGGCACCTTCTACGTCAGCCCGGACCTAGAAAACGAATGGGTATTCGGAATACCCTGATTCGACGAACACCGGATAATCTACGAGTATTGCCTGGGATGCATTTACTTAGAAGCACGAGATCGGACCCAGATTTACTTATTCGGCTGCCACCTATGCCTATGCTGCAAACCCATACGCGCCCAGTACCCCGCTCACCAGCGATCTCGCTCAACATGCATTTCCTGGAACGCAATCGCCATCGACATCATGGGTCCTCACCTCCGCACCAATAAAGGCAATAAGTTTGTGTTGGTAATCACCAACCTATTCTCCTGATGGGTTAAGGCTTCATCAATGCGATCCTCGACCGCTTCAAACATCATCAAGGTCTTGGAAGAAGAAGTTTTCGTACGCTTGGGGTACCCAGGTCGATTATTAAGCGACAACGGACCGCAGTTCACCAGCCAGGTATGGGCCGAAGCCGGTCAACGTTGGGACCTGGAATTATGGATCACACCAGTCTATCACCCCAGGGCTAATCCCTCCGAGAGACGCAACCAGGACCTTCTGTTCAGACTCCACCGACGACGAAGCGCCGCCACCGGAGAGATGCCTTGTTATCTTCTCCTGGGGAAGACCATTCCCCTACCCGGAGAATGGCGGATTCAGAACCAATAGCGTTTTCAACTACCCGAGGATCCCGCTGAGAACCGTCAACAGCGAGAAAACCAAGCTCGCTACACCAACACTGATACCAGCAGAAATACACAGCGGAACCATCTGCACCCCGCCGTGCCGTCGGAGATTGGGTGATTACAACCAACCATCACTCCTTAAATAAGGCAGCGGGCTAAAATGCCGCCCTAGACCACCGTCGACTTGGACCTTATCAAGTCATTTAGCACGTTTTCGGAGACGTCTGTTGGATCCGGAAGGAGGGAAAACAGCAGAAGGTACATGAAAAGGACCTCTGGCCAGCACCAAGGCGACCAGACCTCCTCGGACGACGACTGCCGCCTCCACGAGAAATGCTACACAACCACGAGGTCGGTGAGGAGCCGCCTCCCATCAATGATCCCTCCTCTAGTTCAGATGAAGGGGACATCTTATCATCAGCTGCGCCCGCAGCTAAAGGTATTGGCGAACAGTCGTACGCACCAACGCTTGGCCGAGCGTTCCATATGTAGGGTTCCTCGTTACATACTCGCATCAGGTCCGCCGGGCCTATCGCGTCCTCCGACTGCCGCACGACCTACAATTAATGTCGCCGCACAGGCGCCCTCAGAAGTTTCATCGTCAGCTGCGCCCGTAGTTGAAAGTTTCGTCGAACAGCCATACGCAACAACGCTCATCCGAGCGTTCCAGGGGACAGTTGAGGATATCCATACACCAGGTCCGTCGGGCCTATCACGTCCTTCAACTGTCGCACAGCCCTCAACAAGTGTTACCGCACAGGCGCACCCATCACGCCAGAACGAAGAAGAAGATGAAATAGATCCCTCGAGAGAGAATCTCGACCATCAGGGTAACGCCAGGGGGCGTTACAAGCTCCGAAGACGACGCTCAACGAACTACCGAGATGTAAGGCCTTACACTCGGGATGTATATAATCGTAATTAGGATAATCACAATTCGATGGCCAAGTAAGGCTCTATCCAGAAGATAGGGTGAATTGATGTACATGCTTAATGTATAAACAGGGAGACTTCTAAAAAATTCTACATTTTTGAGAACCACTGCTTGCAATTCTTACAAGCAGTGGTCCTGCAATTCTGAATTTTCTAACTCTCGCCTCAACGATTCTTGCTCGGCCATCTGTATTTACCATAGGTACCGTTATACCCCTGAGTTGCGGTGGCATACGTACCGAGTGACTTACGGGTGAATAGAAAATTCCATGAGCCAAGCGTACCTCAATGATGCTTAGCTTAAAATACTAACGTTTAATTCTGAAGCTTTTTTCTCTCTTTCTACTCTTACATTAACATTATAGTTAATTTACTCCCACGATTTTCTCACGAGATATTGATAACTTGATCAATTATTAATATCTCCGAAAGGTTCTTTTAATGTAATTCCAATAATATTACAATAAAAGCACGCTTGAGTCATAGATAGTTAAGTTGTAGTTTAAAAACCTATAAATCGCGGTGTATATGAATAGATAACAATATCTTCTACGTTATAATTATTTTTTATGTTCTTCTCCACAATCATTCAATGTTTTTATTTTCAAATTCTGTTTTAAAAGTAACTCATAGTTTAAAAACTATAAATCATGTGCACCGCTATATCTTTTTCGACTTAATTTTTATTTCTTCGAAATTCAATAATATTTTCAATTGTTTTATCTTCAATATTACGTTTCGAACATTGATTATAGTTTTCATTATTAATGTAAGGCTGGGAAAGCGGAGCGGCGAGAGAGAGAGCAGGCGGGATGCCTCGGGAAGCGGTCCGCTCTTCCACCTGAGGGACCAATGAGGCACGACTACCCCAGCAGACCGAGCTGCCACGGGCCTCACAGGCGATCCTGCATAAAACAGAGCGCATCAGCCACCAGCGTCACTCAGCTTCCATCCTCACAAGTATACGGACGTGCTTACTACTCGAATCCACTCTGCCTGCTAACCAGCCTGCTATCTCGCCTCCTGCCCACTCTGCCTGCCTGTCTGGCTGCCAGTCAGTTTGCTTGCCTGCCTGCCCGCTTGCCTGCTGGCTCCGCTCTCTCTCAGCCTAGAAAGAGCACTTAAATAAAGAGTATACACGAGGATCAGCGCCGTTTCCACTTCTCTAATACAAATCCAACAGTTCTTTTCAGAAGTAAAATTCCTTTAGCCCTTTTTTGTGCTGAGGAATAAAGGAAGGTCTTCCTGTGAAGGTCAAAAGAACTACACTCCTCTCAAGTTCAAGCCAACCCCTTCTCCAGGCCCCTCGGGCGACCTTTTGAGAGGTTATCTTGAATTTTCGTCGAGAGTTCAACAAATCTGGGGGATCTTAAGGTGCTTTAACCGGCCGTCTTTTTGCGATATCCTTGGATAGCTCTGATGTCTTGGCAGAGAGGAGCTCACCGGAGATCCGCAGAGAAGCAACTGCAACTCCAGGAAGTCACAGCCCTTAAATCTCGTCGTCACCAGGAGGGGACGAGCACCGCTCCCACTGATAGCCAGGAGGCAGTGATCACCACCGCACTTCGTCACCAGGAGGTGACGAGCACCGCTCCCACTCACTGCCAGAAAACGATGACCGCCTCCGTTCTTCGCCACCAGGAGGTGACGATCACCACGCCCGCTCACTGCCAGGAGGCAGTGATCGCCGCCTCCTCTGCACTTCGTCACCAGGAGGTGACGATAACCACCCAAAGTCAAATCTCCTAACCACCCACAAATCTTCCACCTCCAGCAAATCTCCCAACCACCCACAAAGCTTCTAACCACTCACAAATCTCCCAACCACCCACATATCTCCCAACCATCCTCAAATCTCCCAACAACCCACAAATCTCCCCACCATCTACAAATCTCCCAACCACCCATAAATCTTCCACTTCTAGCAAACCTCTTAATCACCCTCACAATCACTCAACCGCCCACAAATCTCCCAACCACCCACTCTCCACCCAACCACCCACTCAGCCCTCACTCCTCACCCAACCACCCACTCCTCACCCAACCACAACTCCTCGCCCAACCACCCACTCTTCACCCAACCACGCACTCTTCACCCAACCACCCACTCTTCACCCAAACACTCGCTCTTCACCCTAACCACCCACTCCTTCAGTTCACTCAAAAGAAAGACCTCCCGATCCTTCCCTCACCTCTCCTTGAATTACTATCCCGACCGTACAGGAACGTATCAAAGAAACAAGGTCAAAATTAAATTTTTTGTTTAAAATTCATATTTTTGGGCTGAAGATTCAACTGTTTTATAGAAAATTCGTCTTTTTGGTCTGAAAATTCAAAAGTTTGATTGAAATTTTTTTCCCTTCTTGACTGTAAACTTTTTCTTGGTTGATAATTCAACTCTTTTCTTTATAATTCGTCTTTCTGTTTGAATTTATTGGGTTTTGATTACAAATTAAGATATTTTTTCACTGAAATATCAGCTGTTGCATTTTTGTTGAGAATTCATCTTTCTTGCTTGAAAATTGATCTTTCTTAGTTGAAAATTCAACTATTTGGCTTTTTTTGTAAGTGGGAGGGGGGGAGGTTGACATACAAGGGGTGTGTAGTCCAAAACTTGAAACATTTCAGGCCCTGATTTCGATCATTATTTTCCCATAATTTTTCCAATAATCATTCCTGTCATTTTTCCTATCATTTTACCTGTAATTATTCCTACAATCGCGAAAATATTATAGGAAATTCATTATAGGCCTATAATGATTCTTCTATAATACCTTTTCGTAAGGGAAGACCCATGCTAAAATTTGTATTTGATTAAATTATGTACATATTTTTTAGAGAAAACATATACGTAATTCTGAAAAATATTTTTTTCTTCATCATGAATAATGGCTTTCTTACTTAAAGAATTATCCATTAGACCAAAATTAAATATAATTAAATCACTAAACTGTAAATAAAAAATATACTTCATCTATTTTTTATATTCATAATTTATAAATTACTATAATATTTATAATATATTATAATAATATATATTATATAATAATATATTATATAACATATATTCATAATAAACAAAAATATATATTTTTTTGCGTTTTAAACAGCGTGTGTAAAGCATCCAATCAGACGCCATGCCCGACGCATGCGCAGTACCGCGTGGAGCCCGCGTTTGGATCACTGATTCATACGGCTCTGACTTGTCTACAACTTAGAAAACGAGTGGATGCAGAGCACTTGGCTCGTGAACATTGGCTCCCCCCACCATCGACGCACAGCTCTACCATGGTTCACTCCAATCGTTCCTCCAATTCCAGGATACTTAGGTCGTTCAAAATACATTCATGGCAATATAAAAAAGCCCGAAAAACGTACAAAATGTTTAATAAACCATTTTTGTGTATTTTAAGTCGTTCCCATACAATCAAGAATATTTCCTCTTCTGAAAATTCCTTGATTAATAGTAATTTAATCGTGACACTTAGAAGTATAGTTAAATATTTCTGCCCAAGATGGCACTAAACTCACGCGCGTGTAACGAGCGGAACTCAATTGACGCGCGAAAAGTCCAAATATTTAAAATCCGATTCAAAATCATAATTAAAAGTTTCAAATTATATTTAATCCTTATGGACGGCGAGTACGTTTCCACAATTAAGGGTTTTAAAACCCAACTTCAGCGATGAAATTTCCCTCTGAAAGTCTTCCTGATAAAGAAATAGTTTATTAAATTTGAAGGTTCTTTTGAAATAAT
>JAUMHM010083938.1:0-12847 GCA_032362435.1 Melikaiella ostensackeni | reverse complement strand
TGCTACAAATGTACTTATACGTAAGCATTTATTTTGAGGTTAGGAATGTTATGCTTTTACCGCGCTTATACAAATTTATAAATTGTCTACTGTTTGATTTGGAAGACACATTTTTTATAAAAAGCAGGAAGCTATTTTATTATTACTTTTTAATATGTTTTTTATATATAAATTTTGAAAACAGTGATTGTAAAAGATTTAAAAGGAATATGTTACTTGCTAATGATGAATGTAGAATACAAATCCTAAAGCAGGAAAACATTCTGTTAGTTTGCACATTTTTTTCATAAAAATAGATTTTAAAAGCGACGGTATTGAAAATTTAAATGTTGCTAAGAACGTTTTTAATTATAAGCAAAATGTATTTTTACATGAGTTGTATCTACGTAAGACATCGTGATATTATTTTATCGTTACATATTACTTTCGAAATTAAGGTAGAATGAATGTAAGTGACTGACATTGAGGAAAATATCTTTATTTCAGAACTAATCATTCAAGGATTTATAGTCCTTTATTTTTAAAAACGAAATTGTAACTTTGGACTTGTAAAAACATTTTGAAAATATTAATCGTAAAAATAGAACAATTTAAACGTCTTACCGAATAATCCTAAGCTTCAAAACTAAATTGCAATTTTGGACTTGTGCTAATATTTCAAAATATTAATCGTAAGCATATCATAATTTAGTCGTCGCATCCAATAATCCTAAGTTTTAAAACTAAATTGCAATTTTGGACTTGTAAAAACATTTTGAAAATATTAATCGTAACAATAGAATAATTTAAACTTCGTATCGAATAATCCTAAGCTTCAAAAGAAAATTGCAATTTTGGACTTGTAAAAACATTTTGAAAATATTAATCGTCACAATATAATAATTTAAACGTCGTATCGAATAATCCTAAGCTTCAAAACTAAATTGCAGTTTTTGACTTGTTAAAAAATTTAAAAATGTTAATCGTAATAGAAAAATTTAAATGTTATATTGAATAATTCAAAGTTCCCAAACTAAATGGCAATTATGAACTTGTGAAAATATTTTGAACACGTTAATCGTAACAATCAAATACTGTTAATTATAATCTTAAGAAGTTAAATATATTCCTACATGTCAATCAAATTACAAATATATGTACAGAAGTACAAAGTTTGAAAAATAAGAAAAATGTAGTGATGAAGTAACGTCGTAAAACTAATAAAAGCTCTGATCGTAATCTGCGAATTCGAAATCTTCTCTCTGACTTGTCAAATCTACCGCATTGTCCGAGGTAGCTAAGTCATTCCAGAAGCGTTTGTAAGGGTCTGGTATTAATCGACCAAGATTGTTGATAATTCGTAGCTTTGTTGATTTGGGAATACCTCGAGGTTTTTTGTTCACTGGCGGTTTTGGTATGCTTTTAGCTTTATCGGCTACGAGAAAATTCAAAGGCTCCATACGTTCCATAAATGATTTCGTGTAATTGCATGTCGTTTTCCCACGCTGGACTTGAACCATAACGATATCTCGAAGGTATACTTGATTCTCGAGCCTTTGCAGTTTGTACAGAGAAGAGTGATCTCGCTACTGGGAAAAATCTGAAACGTCCATTTGAATAACTTTTACGTTTCCTGAATTAGCAGTAGAAACGGCTGTTTTGAAATTTTCAAAATCGTACACTTTTTTTCATCTTATTTAAGGATTGCTCCACTTGATGATAGAAGCTGTCTGCGGACATGAAAGTATGTCCAGGCTTAAAGTACTTTATAGTGATAATTTTGGCCGAAATTTCGTCAGAATTGATAATGTATATCAAAAATGTAAATAACGTCCAATTCTTGTTTTGAGCAGCACAGTTATCTAACCATAATGTAATGTTTTCTGCTTCGCGATGACTCAAAAAGAAAGCGTGGTAAGCGCTTGTTATGTCTTGTACTTTATGTCCAGCGGCAGCTTCATGCCAAATAACAGTATTTGGCATAATTTCTTTTTGATTTTGGCCAACGGGAACGAAACTTACATGGAAAGCAATTATTCTTTTAGTAAAAGCGACTTCCTTGAACATATTCAACTGAGGAGTCATGATCACTTCTTCTAAATCTGCGGAATAACAAACATTAAATCTATTCCACCTGTCGGATTTCCCATCTTGTCGATAATTGAGTCTAGTTTCGGTGGCTTTTTCAATATGCTCCACATATTCAGAGCAATATTCACAATCATCTTCATTCGTTTCTGTATCTCTATCCTGAACACCATTAGCCAGCAATGTGTCCTTTGCGTTATTGTCGTGAATAACCCTATGTCTTTCATAAGATTTACAGGTTGAGCATTCCTCGTTTCCAAGTTGGGCGAAGGAAATATTCATATCATCACTAACAACTTTTCTGAACGTTTCAAGTTTACAAAAACCCCCGTTTCTTCTGGTAAAGTCATTATACATCGCCGTTATTGTTATGTCTGATGGGAGGTATCTGAAATAAGAAAACGTGATTATAATTGATATTGTAAAACGTATAGGAAATTAAAAATTTAAACATATGAGTAATAGAAAACTTTTTATTCGGTGCATGTCTTACGGAGTTTTTGTTCAAAGTGCACCGAAGAATGAAATCGTTTCTCTTCCCAAATCCTAATGTTGTTAGGAAAACAGTTTTACATCCAATAATATTCTCGCCCACTGGATGTCCGAAAGAGAATTTCAAAGGTCTATTTCTTCTAGAACTTTCTGAGGCTGTCCTTCGCTCCACATCAAGAACTTCAACGTTTCCATGTACGAACAAGCGTTTTTCTGCAGCATCAAGTTTCCAGTACTCATTATTAATTATTGTCCTGTACTCTTAAGTGAAGTTCAATGTGCACTTCCTAACACATTTTTCTCCACAGCCTGGTCCAGCTGGATGCTTTCTAAGATTTTCTTCCAGGGCATGTTTCTGTCTCTCTTTGGACAACTTCTGACCATTATTTTTCTTCTACCTTTCTCTTTGTTACTTTCATTTTCAGTTTCACATTCCTGATTATGAGCAGAATTATCTTTAACGAGTGAAGATGCAACGCACTCTTCTGCAGCAATTTCCATGTGTATTTCAGGTACTGAGTCTTCAAGTAATTCGTTTGACGAACTTGTTTTCGGAAAAAGTCTAAGAAAAAATTAATAGCACAAAATATATTTGAAAAATTGTTTATGACAATAATTTTAGAAATATGTCAAATGAGAATGATGTAAACACAAAATTATACATGTGTACTTACGATGAAACATTTCCCTTTAGCTGATTGTCTACAAATTCAATATCTTCTTTCACCTCGTATTCAGCACTCGTATAATTTTCTGGTAAATAAAAATTCTCTTGAACATTAATATTCTGGAGACTAGGATCAATTTCTTTGGCTTCAACTGCATTGAATAATATATTGCTATGCATCACTAAGACTTTTTCAGTATCATTAGGATTTACGTTCTCTTTATGCTCTGTCAGTTTGAGAACATCTGATTTTAAAGGTGTAAACCTGTCATCAAAATCAATCCAAAAAATATTGAATACTTTATTTCAAGAGTTTCTTAATTTCATTTGTGTAAACTCTTATTAAAACTTACTTCTTAACTTTTTCCTTGTTCATTTTCATTATATTAACCGGTTTCCCTTTTGTTGAAACTTTATTCACTGGTTTTATGAGGCTCACGATTTTTCCCGGAACATACTATTTTTCGAAGTCTGTACTTTAATTCCCTGTCTTTAATACTTTTGGTTCCGTTTCGGCGGCTAATTATTTACAACGATTACATTTACAACTACACAAACTAAACTACCTTCTAAAAATGCTGAATTTATTTATAACGAACGTTTGATCATAAGGAACACGTCCATTATCATAACTCATTTTTGAAAAAATATGTAGATACCACTTTTGAATTTGGGACGGCAGTATAGGGCTGCGAAGTAAACTCCTGCAATACTGAGGCATGCGCAGTAATTATGTACTGTACATGTGGCTGCACAGTACATTTCTCTGATACGTAAAGTTGCGCGATACATTTGAACGGTACGTATGGATGTGCAGTAAATTTTTCTGATGCGTAGAGTGTGCTTCAACCGATCAATCTTTTGGCATTTGACAAACGATTAATTGGCAAAAGTAAAAGATCATTAACAATAGCGAGTTAAGTATTGGAGTGGGTTGAAAATAAGAAATTTTTCCAATTAAAAGTAATACTAATATCGAAAACGGTGTATTATGAGTAAAAAAGTAAAATAAAATTTGAAGCCGATTATTAACGTCTTCCTAAATTTTGACAGATTTTTATAGACTATTCTTCAAGAGGTCATTAATGTTTAACAAATGTTTTCAAGAAAAAATGGTAAAACCCCATGTAAATGACAAGAGAAATTTTTCAATATTTGAGGACATTCTGCTCTTAAGAATACATTTAAAAAATTTAATGCCCAAAAAATAAAAAGCGTAGCAAATTATTAAAACATTGAGTTTTGTACTCTTTCAAATTATCTTTTTCTAGCTGACTTTAAAAAATATCTTGAACATCTAAGGGCTTTGTAGATCAAAAGTTAATTTATGGTTTACCTGCTTCCTCTCCGTTCAAATTATTATTATTTTTTTTTTAGATCGCTGGGAAAAATCTTTTGAACTCAGTGCTTTTTATTGACAAAAATGAAAAACGGAAAGGAAGCATGTGAACCGCAAGTTCATTTTCATATTTTTCAAATATAAATTTTTATTTAGATAGCTTAAAAAAATCTGGTAAATACTTCCGAACTTCTTCCTGATAAAAATACATGAGAAAAACAAGTCAAAAATACAATTCTTACATGTATATCAAATAATATTTCAAAATACTCAAATCTATTTTGTATTTTATTTGAAATACATGGTCTAAATTGTATTTTCCTTTTGATTTATTTCAAATACATTGGGCTATTTACAGATGTGCTAGTCTTATAATGCATAAATCTGGATAGAACATATAACAAGGATAAAAAAACGGATTGCATATTTTTTTAAGATTCTGCTTTTAATGAGCCTAGATTAACACTTGAAAATGAATTATATTGTTTACTTGGTTTTAGTAGAAAAAATAACTTTCATTTTAGAAACTGCACCGGGGACATGGCAGTTGATGACGTTTTGACTGTTTGAACTAATTTTAAAGAAAAACTGTAATATAAGTAATAACAGTAATTAGTGACCGTTGTTTATAGGCATAAAAATTGCTCTTTTGGAAGAAATTTATATGTATAATTAAAACCCATTTTTTACACGTCAGGGATATTAAATTTCGCGGTATGCGGAGAATAATCCTTATCTGTTTTTCAATCTTTCAACTTCTTGAATTTGTTTCTAATGTATTTTTATCAATAGACAAATGGCTATGTAGAGTTAGACGGTCCGTTGGTGCAATTCACGAGATCAGCATATTATATAAAACGTTTTTTGTAATGAAATGCCAGCTGTTATAAAAATTTTGTGTTTATTTATGTGTTTTTACTTCTCTGACATTTTAAAAGACATTCCCTTCAAGGTATTATCAGCATGAATTAATTTTCTCAGGAATTTTTTCAGATTGGGAACATAAATTCATTAAAGTGCTATCTAATGGTATATGCAATTAGAAAGACTTATTATTCCAAAGTTGAGATAATTGAAATTGAAATTAGCACCTTATGCACGTAAACCCTATCCCAGGGTATCGAAAATGCCTCACAATTTGCCTTAGCGACTAAACCTTTCCTACGATTTTTTTTAACTGAGAAAACATAGCTGGGTACAATACAGAGGTTCTGTGAAAATTTCAGAATTTTCTGTCATATCGTTTATGATACTTTCACACGCATTCAGTTGATCGATTTGAAGTTGGGCCGTCTTCAATGGGCTTGTGTGTGTTCTTCGTATGGATAGCTCTTCGTATGAATTTATGTTAACAAATGACGTGACACCATTCGAAAAGCGGTACTTTAGGCCTGCTCCACAGGCACGAAGAACGGTAAAAATCCTGCCTGTATTACAAAAAATCACTTTGCGAGAAAAACACATTTAAAGTTAGCGAGTGCCATAAGCGCACGCGATATGTGTTTTATTAAAATATAAAATATACCCACTTCCAGTTGCTTCAAGGACATAAGTATAGTACCAATAGATTCAGCATGAGTCGTACTATCACTTCTCAATCAAATCTTAAAGGGTAATTTCAGACATTCACTCAAGAAAACGCGAATATCTCGTAAACTAGGAACGGTCATAAGGACCCTTTTCATGTCGACGTACACATATAGTTTTTGAATGTTTTTTTTTATTAATACCTATTAAAATGATGGTAAAAAATGTCATCACTACATACTATCTGTTAGTTTATGTCAATTTTTTCAATGCTTTTCAAAGAAATTGGAAATTTCTGATGCTTCTCATTTGAAATATATTCTCAACGTAATGAAGTTGAAGTCTTTCAATGCAAAAAATGACATAGACCTGTTTGATAAGTCAATAGTGAGTTTAGGATTATATATTATTTATTCCTAGTTCCATTTATTAGTTTTTTTGTTGCTTCTTCTTGCTCTGGGTCATGTTCGGTGATTGATATAATAATATTGTTATTATTTGATAGAACTATGGAATTATTTTTAGACGGATCCAAAGGTGGTGCAGCTTTTAGGCGAACTACACACAGAGCTTCGTTTAGCAGCAAACACCAGACCAAGTGGACAACTCGAATCTCATCTGCCGGTATTGAATCCACCGGCGATAGGTAAGTCGTAGGTTCGGTACTCATGTGTAGAGCCCGGATCTTTAAGACCTAAAATCTTGAACATTTTTTTCTTCAGTAAATATATATTCATGTGTTAAGGAGACGAAAGGTAGACATTGTTTCTCATTGTATGGCACCGAATGTTTCTTTTCTGAAAGCAACATTCTGACATTAATCAAATTTACAACACTCTGCTCACAATTCATTTTCAAACTTTTCAAAAAATTTATTTTTTTCTTCTTGGCTTAAACGATCCTGTAACATCATAAAAATAAGCTACTATTCGATTTATAGCGAGAAAATAATTTTTTTTGCCAATTTTGAACTTATAACGTGAGGCCGCGTGTGGCGCGCTCATAGATATCAGTTATGTTTATGAATGAATAAATTGAATGAAATGGGTATTGGGCATGACTAACCATCAATCGATAAATTTAGAAAGGCAGGTAGAGGGCCTTATTTGTCTGCATGTACGAAAATATACCTATAGAGCATCTTCAAATGCCAGTAAAACCATTGAAACGCCGTTGTATGTAAAACTTCAAACGCGTTTTTCTCAAAACAGCTTTTTTCAAATCGGCGTGACAAATAACTTTAACAATTTTCATCCGATCGACTTCAAATTTCAACCACATCTTTATAATTGCATTTCGCAGAGAAGTACGTACGGAATTTTCGATAAACTTGAAACTTTTCATTTTATAAGCATTTTTATACGAATTTTTTCACTGAAAATTCGACTGTTAACTTCAAATGCCTGCCATTTTCGGAAAAATCATTATTTTCACATTTCCATATATACTTCTCTAGGTATTCTTATGCAGATTCACGGAAATTTTTTAGTTTCGTTCTAGGTTAAAAATTGTGGCTGCTAGCTGTCACGCCGCGGAGCGCCTAAAAAATACTTCGAAAAGGAACTAACAGAAGTCGGCCATTTTGTTTGAAAAAAATATGTATATATATTTTCTGATTCTTCCATGTTAGAGCTTCATGTTCATATAATTAATTTTATAAATTACTTAATTTTTCATACAAAAAAAAATTGTTGAATATACCCCTGATTTCGCACCCTCTACTGTGGCCATACCCCTTCAGTGATAGAATTCAATTATAGAATTTGAATGAAGCGAGGGTTTAATAATAAGATAATGCAGTTTTAATAGAAATCATAGGTGGTTTTGCAGATATAACACTTGCCAGTTGATTCTGATTGTGAAATTTTTCCTTTATTAATGCTACTCTATTCAAATCTTTTGACTCGGTATACGGATTGGGGTCGAAATAACAAAATTTATCATCTTTATTTTTTCAACAAATTAAATTTGGATTCTCTGTTGATTCCTCCAAACTGGCAGTGAGTCAGGAATTTTTTCAAATCTGTAAAAGTCAGAAGGAACTTTTGTGGAAGAAAATTATTATTTAACCTTTAATGCATGGGAAATAAGGATACAAAATTATTAAGAATCAAATTACAAAGATTTTGCTGACAGTCTGCTCTATCTTACGCAATACTTGGACAATATTTCATGAAAGGGAGGTGTAGTGCATGCAAACAGTTAAGATCATTTACTGAATGAGCATGGTTTTATTATGCATATATGGGCGCTTATTCCTTATTTCCACTACTATAGGTACATATTTATTTACTAATCTGTTTTAAAGATTTCCAGTGTCAACGTTTGGAAAACGAAAGTCAATATTCCAAGCGTTAAAATTTGAAAATTTCAAAGTTTCATGTTTTTTCACAACATAGCATTACACCTTTTCTAAATAGAATAAGGAATTATATTTTGGTATTTTTATAGCACAACTGTAGCCAATCTAGGGAGGAAAATTCAGAACAAAATTTTAATATATATATATAAAAATAATTTAGAAAATAGCTGTGAACCTACTTCAAGAAATGTTTTTGAAGTCTGTTGCTAAACGAAGCGTAATATCTTCCATTTGATGAAAGAATATCCAATCATGATTTTGTTTACCATTTCAGATTAAAAAAATATTAATCATGGTACAGAAATTGAGGCCTTCTGCAAATTCTTAAGTGGGTTTGGGAGCATAACTTCTTACGTCCTTTTTATCTTATCGGGTTGGCCGTTAGGCTAGGAAATTGGGAATTTTTTTGAGGCCGGGAAAACAAGAAAATGACAGTGAATTTATTTTTTGACTGATTTTTTTTTTTTTCGAAAAAAAACCTGTCTAGTCATATTAAATATCACCTGATATCACATGAAATCAAGTTCAAAAGATTTCCGTTATTCGCTCTAAAAATCTGGGGACTAGCTATGACCTTTTATTGATACAAGCATTCAACCGTAATTATTTTTTAATATGAAAAAACTGTTTGGAAGTAAATTTTTATTAAAACTTGAAATTCTTAAAATTATGCCTTGTTTTCTAAAATAACTACAACTAAAAATATTTGGTTGTTTATTATAAGTATGGTATTGTAAAAACTAAATTTATATGAAAATATTCCTTAATCCACTTATATACTTCTTAATAATTATAATTGAAATTACCTATAAAAATAGATTTATTTTTAAATAGTAACTTAGTATTTTGCGAACGAGAATAGACTCACCATTTTGGAAATATTTAAAAATAATAAAAATTCCAAAAGATTTAAAAGAGTGCTGAACCCCTCAACAACATTAAATAATTTGTTAAAACTATTTTGCATGAAATTTCAAATTGTTAAACTATGCAGGTTTCCAATTAAGTATTAAAATCTAATTATTCAGACTATAAATTGAAAAGTTCTAGTTTGAAAGCTTTAATTTGCAGTTTAATTTTGAATACTTCAAATAACAAATTTTTCAGCTCCGAAAGATTGAATGGCTTTAATGTTAATGACCGGGAATAAATGGTTCCAAAGCAGGAAACGATCGGAATTTTGTTTCTTCGATTTTCGACATTACCTTGCCTTGCGTAATTTATAGCCCAGGCGATAAGTACTTTTACTTGGAAAAATTGCAGAAGAGGTGAAAATTGGTTAACTAGTACATTTCGACATCCTGAAAAACATACTAAGTTTTGGAATACCTCCCCTAATAGCACGGAACGTTCTGCGAATGTTCCAGGAACTAGCCGCTGGGACTTTCGGAACGTTCCAGGCACATCGCTGGGCCGTGTGAAATGTCCGCCCTCTTGGAACGTTCTAGTGGAACATTCCAGCAACGTTCTAGTGGAACATTCCAGCAACGTTCCACTGGGACCTGAAGGGGCCTTATCGTTATTGTTATTTTTAACAACAAATATCTCGTAAGCCGCAAGAGATAGGTAAAAATGGATGTCATTTTTAAGTTTTAAGAACCGCGTATACTGTACTCTAATATGATATCCGAAAGTCCCAACGGCTAGTTCCTGGAACGTTCCCAGAACGTTCCGTGCTATTAGGGTGTATTCCTTAAGGCCGATAGAGCCTTGAGTAAATAAATTTTCTTTTTCATTTGAAATCAAAAACAAATTTAGTAATTTGTACATAAAAAGCATATAGCACCGAGCGCGAAACGCGCGATGAGAATGTGCCCGCGAGGCGGGCATATTTTTACTGATGGCTTTGTAAACTAAAAACAATGCCAAAATGTGTGTTTATTTATATTGGAGATAATAGATTATTAAAAGAAACTTATAATGCATTATTTCAAATTGTAGTTTGAACAATATTTATGAATAAAATAGAAATGAGGAAAAATATTTCGTTCATTAGAACATTCAGAATTTCAGGTACATGATAATTTGGCGATTTTAAACTTTCCTGGGGAATCTTTCGTCTATTTTGCGTCAATTTTTATTCGAAAAGTACTGAAAGTTGCGACGCCAGTGCTATCTACCGTCATTTGAATTCAATAAACTGGAGCAACATGGCGATTCCTAGCTGTCTGTTGCTTTTTACTAAGTTGTGTAAAGTAAGTTCTAGTGCGCATTCAATAGTCTAATCTATTTCAGAAGAGATTTATAAACAAGAACAATGTTTTATCTATGTTTTATGTTACCAATTCTGCGTTCTACCTCAACTTTCTCGCTCCAACGTGACGTAGTTATATAACGTCAGAATTATTCTTCTAACCTCGGTGAAACTTTCGTCGAAATTCCATTAATTTTTAACGGTTCCAAAATTTATCTGCATCACATTTCAACTTTTGTTTTTTCAGTGATATTCATTCTTTTACACATTTTCTGGCCAAAAAAACTATATTTGAGTTATTATTTAATGAATATTCTTGCTGAAAATATGTGATTGAGTGATTATGTAAAAAATACTCAGAATTATTTAAATCTGCATGCGATTATCTGAGATTGCGTGATTAATTTTTCGATAAGTCAACAAAATGACTTTCCGTGGAATTGTCTCATCTTGTAATATTGAGTAGTTAAATAAACTACTAAATAATTCACATAAGATGAGACTATTCCCCGGTAAGCCATTTACAATGTCAACCGTGTTGGGTCCTTTCTGGTTAGATGAACTACAAGTTTTGGTTAAGTCAACCAAACACTTTCCGTAGGCCAGCAAAAACACTTACTAGAATCAACTTAAATATTCTCTAGAATGAAGCAAAATATTTGCTTAAATTAACCAAAATTTTTACCTGGAACAACCAAAATATTTGCTTAAATCAACCAAAAATTTTCTTGGATCAACAAAATATTTACCATAAAATAACAATATTCTAGAGTTGAATCAACCAAAATTTTGTTCATTCAACCAATTCTTTTTCTGGATGTGAGAAACCCTTGAATCCTATTCTTTTCCTTCTCACAGAAAAAATAACTGTGAAAAATTTGGTTCCGATGAAAAAAAAGTTTTCTCATGAATTTTGGCAAAATTGAACGAAAAGCCCGAAAGAACCATATCCTTTTTGATTTGCTTCAAGTAGAAAAGCAAAAATAATAGTAAAAAAAAGCTCGGATAAAATCAGAGCGGAAGAAGGTAAAAAATGCAAAATGATTTTGAAGGAAATAGGAAATGTTCTTGAAAATGGGTTAAGAAGATTAGGAAAGGAAATAGTAGCACAGATCCAGTAGGCAAAACATTTTAAGACGTTTTTAGAATGTTCTAACAACGTTTTTGGGACGCTGAGGTCAAAAACGTCATTAGAACGTCCTAAAAAGTCCTATGTCAGGTCAAATAATGTTCTGAAACCGTCCAATGGCCAAAAGACGTTTTAGGACGTATTTTGGACTTGGGACGTTTTTAGAACGTTAATCGGCCTGACATAGGACGTTCTGAAGACGTTTCTTGACATTTGAGTCCACTGGGGAGTTAATCGGAATTCAAAATGGCGATGGTGAAATGGTATGGGATACGGACAAAATGAAAGACTGTGTGAGTCATTTTTTTCATGAAATTGTACGAAGGTAGAGCTATGGAGCATAACAACTGTGACCCAGAAGAGGATACATTAGGCAATCCTGTTGTAGGTGGCGAAATAAGCATCAATATCCATGACACTATATCCGCACTTAAGAAACTAAAGAATGATAAAGCTGCTGGTGTGGATGGTGTCACCGCTGAAACGCTTAAGAGCTGTGGCATACAAGGGAAAGGGTGGTAAAAGTGACTGTACTCATCACAGAGCGATTATCCTATCAAGTACCGTGGGCAAAATATTTACCAAAATACTTATTGGTGAGGTCATGGAGTAACTAAAGAAAGGATCTGAGAAGTCCAATGTGGATTGATGCCATGGAGATCATGTGCAAATCAGATATTTAGCTTGAAAAAGATCATAGAAAAAAGTATGACATTAAACATAAACGTTTTCTGTGCATATGTTAATATAGAAAAAGCTTTCGATAAAGTGAATAGATCTAAACTTTGGGAAGTCCTAAAAGAGTATGGAGTGAATGGTTGGCTTTTAAAAGCAATAAAAGTAGTATATAATGGTAGTAAAGCGAGTGTAAGAGTAAATGGACAACTGAGCAGTTGGTTTGATATTGAGCAGGGCTGTAGGCAAGGTTACGTTATCTCCTCCTGGATGTTCAATATATCCATGGACAAATGTCTATGAATGGCTCTCTTAGATGAAAAAGGTGTTGATCTCGGAACAGTGAAAGTGCGTGGACTGGCGTTTGCAGATGATAAGATTGTTACGGCAGAATC
>JAUMHM010083937.1:0-12847 GCA_032362435.1 Melikaiella ostensackeni | reverse complement strand
CCAGAGGTACCGGCTCAGGGATCGAACCCCGGACCTCTAGTAGGAAGTCCGAGCGCTTAACCGTCTGAGCCACCGATTATTATTTTTATAATTATTATTATTATTAGTATTATTATTGTCACCATCATTATTATTATACCATTAAGCCAATTCTCTTTCGGGGTAAGCAGCCTTACCATTATTTAGTTCCTTAATTACGGATATAATGGCTCGGATATCAATTCTTCTCTCGCCCCTCACAACAGAATCGTCTGACGTATCCTCTACTGTGTCACAGTTGTTATGCTCCATAGCTTGACCTCCATACAATTTCTTGAAAAAATTGCTTATAGAGTCTTTCACTTTGTCCGTGTCCTTTACCATTTTACCATCAGCGTTCTGAATTTTGTCCAACTCAGTGCTATTCCTTCCTTCCCTAATCTTCTTAACTCATTCCCAGAACAATTTCTTATTTCATTTACAATTAATATGCTGTTTTCATATTCTTCCGCTTTTATTTTATCCTTTCTCTCTTTGACTAGAATCTTTGCTTTTCTGTTTTCATCCCTATAACCATTTTTTAGTCCAATCCTTTCCTCATTGCTAAAATCTTTAGTATTCAACTATCTTGAATACAATTGCTTTTTCGCGTTAACACGCACGCGGATTTCGTCATTCCACCAAGCATCTCCAGTTTTTCTTCCTACAGCCGCCGTACTGCACACACTTTCAGTCTTCTGAATGATGACCTAAATATTTATTCAGATTTTCACGATATACTATTTCTACTTCTGGTTTCCGCAAATTCTTTGGCTTCTCCATCCTTGACCTCGGTTCATTTTTGGAACTATGAGGTACTGATTCGTTCCACATTCAGCGTCTCTCATAACCCTTGTCTCTCTTACTAGCCCTCTCAGTCTCTCATCCGCTACAACAAAGTCAATCATACTGTGGCTTTCGCCTCTGCACCGGGCATACATGTGGATCATTTTATGTCTGAATCGAGTATTTGTAACAAACAAGTCTTTTTCTAAGCATAAGCTGAACAATTTATCCCCTTTACCCTTCGTTATTGGGTCTCTGAAATGACCCAGTACCCTGTCGGTACCTTCGCGTTGCACACCAACACAGCTATTCATATCTTCGAGTGAAATGATTCTTTCACCAGGATCGAAAGTTCCTATTATATCATTTAACAAGTCCCAAAAGGTATCTTTTACAACATTTCTGTCATCATCAACTGGCGCGTAGCATGCTATATGTAATAAATAGCCTTCTGACTCCCACTTTCATTCTAGCCCATAATAATCTAGGAGATACACAATCATACTTTTTGACATGCCGTTTTGCTCTCTCATTCATAATCAGACCGACTCCCTGGCTACCGTGTAATTCATTATCTTCTCCTAACCAAAGATCTAGTCCATTTTCTGTGTTTCTTATCTCACATCCCTTCTTCTTTGTTTCCGATGCGCATAAAATATCCAGCTTCCTTAAGCGCATTGTATCCCTCAATTCTATTTCCTTACGATCATTTACACCTCTAGCATTCCAAACACCCAGTCTCCATTCATCGCCTGAAACTTTTCTGAGGGCATGCCTTTCGTCAACAGAAGTGTGATCCTATCCAAAGCTACATCATTATTTGTATTGTTCATTATTCAAAGTATACATCCAACTGCCAACTTGATACGAGAAATGTTTTTCACAAGTAAAAAATCAAGTCCAAACTAGGCAGCTGAATCTTCATAAGGTGGAGTGTTCATTCATAACGTCACTCCCACCAAACTTCGGTCATTCAAAGGAAAGTATGAAAACAAAGCCAGAACCAAAGGAGTTATGATCGGTTTGTGTTTTATACTAGGGAAGGCACCAGTCTCCTTCAGTTTGGCCTTCAAGATGGCAGAAGACCATTCGTTACATCATAAATATGATAAGAATTCTCAAACCTGAATAAAGCTTGATAAGCTTAAAAACTTTCACATATTTCCATTACCCTCCAAAAATTTCCCAGATTTCAAAAAGTTTCAAACATTCCCAAACATTTCTATCAATATTAAAGAATTCCCAGAGGTTTCCAAAAGCTTCAGAGGTTTCCATCCATTAAAAAACTTTTCACAAGTTTTATAGTTTTCAAAAATCTCCACAAGCTTCTAAAAGTTTCAACCATTTCATCCATTTTCAAAAATTTCCATAAGTTTCCCAAACTTTGCATAAATTTCACTAACTTTCCATAAATTTCCCACAATTTTTGTAAATTTCTGAAACTTTTCATGAATTTCCAATACTTGTACTTTATCTACCCGCAATTTTCGAATTAAAAGCTATATCAATTTTCAACAAAACCAAAAGAAAATAAACGAAATCTGTCTTAAAATGACTCTTTTATTGAAAATAATTTTTAATTTCCAACCATTCAAAATATTATTCAAAGCTCTGTTTCTCAATTAAGCCCTTGTCTCTTCCAAGCCTCGAGGTTGAGTTTTTCTATGTCATCCGGAAAGCTTTCAGGTTTTTAAAAATTCAGATGAAGTAAAGTTGACGAATAGAACTTCTCTCTCGAGAAGAGAAAGATTAAAAATATAAGAAGGCTCCTTTTTTTGAGAAAAATAATTTCTAAAGTATGTATTGTTTCTCTCAGTTTCTTTTATCTTTACAAGCATCATCAATTGCGCGCCGCGCGCGCGTGTAGTTTTTCGTTTTGAGAGAAAAAATAATATTTGATGCAAAATAACGAATGAAAATAACTATTGTATTTGTAAAAAGTTTTTTAACACTTGATTTCGAGCATAAATTATATTGTAGGCATTTTACATCCCATGAAAATGTTAAGTCGAAAAAGAATCTAGCAAATTATGAAGAAAATTTTTTATTTTACAGGATTTCAACAAATTTTAGAAAAAATTCAAGTCAGTTTTGAAGATTTGTAGAAATTTTAGGAGTTTGGAAGAAGTTTATAAATATTCTATTAGTTTTCAGAAATCTTTTCAAGTTTTAAAGTATTTTTAATCACTTCGAAACTTCTAAAATTGTTGGATATCTTTAAAACTGCCTCAAACTGGCTTTAAAAATCTTTATTTTGTTTTCAATTTTTTTAAATGTTTTCCAAATTTTAAATGTATTTGAAACTTTTTCAGAACTTCTAAATATATTTTCAATTAATTCAGATTTCTACTTAATTTTTCAAAAAATCCTGCAAAATTAAAAAAGTGCCTTAAGATTTTCCAGATTATTTTCGACAATTTTGGAAGTCTTTTCAAATGTTTTGAAATTTTTTGAAATATTCTCTCAACATCAATATTTCGAAATAAACATTAATTAAATATTTTCCCAGAAATCTTAAAAAAATATTTTTATTTTTTTGAAACTTTTCAAAATTTTTAAGAACTTTCTGAATTTTGTGTTCGGAATCTTCAAACGTCTACGTTATATTAAAAATTGTTCGAAATTTTCTAAAATTTGAAACTATTTCTGAAATTTTTCTAAAACTTCCAAATATCTTTCAAAATAATCATATTTTCTTCAATTTTTTCAAATCCTGCAAAAGAAAAAAAATTTCCCTCCAAATCTTCCAGATTCTTTTTTTACATTTCAGAAAATCACTCGAAATGTTTTGAAATATTTTTGAATTTTCTCGTAAAATTCATTTTTCAGAATAAAATCATTCCAATTTTTCCCAGGAATCTTGAGTCAATTTTATTATTCTCTTGAAAACCTTTTCAAATTATTATAAAGCTCTTCTTTTCAAAACCTTGAAAATATATTCCAAATATCTTTTAGAATGATTCGAATTTTTTCTGGAATTTCTTAAAAATCCTGCAAAGTTGAAGAAAATGCCTTCAAATCTTCCAGATTTTTTTCTACATTTTAGGAAATCACTCGAAATGTTTTGAAATCTTTTTCAATTTTTTAAACTCCTAAATATTATTTCGAAATATAAAAAAATCATTTACAATTGAAATTTACTCTTTTATCACTAATGATTATAAACATTCAGAAATCAATTTCATCATTTTTATTTTTTTAAATTACAGTAAAAAAACTTTTACAAATAGCTACCAATGTTTCGTTGCTCATTCAACACTCTTTTCAAGGCGAAAAAACAAACAAACAGAATTATCGCTTTTTTATTAAAAAATAATTTTCAATTTAATTGTATTCCTTTAGAAATAGATTTCAAGAAGTAAATTCTGCAGTAAACATAACTTACAATTAGTGTAATATTGTCATTTTTTAATTTGATAAATATTGTGTGTTATGATAATAACAAGAAAGGATAAACTGAATACAGCTACTGAAAGTCAAATTCACACAGTATCGCGACCAATCAGATTTTCAACAACAATGTATGCGAGATCTCGTAACCGCGATTTTTTAAGAGAAGGCTTTGAATTGGAATAAAAATATCGGCAAAATTGTTTTCGTAGAAAAGAGAGGAATTCTCGAGTAAGCTTACTCTTTCTCTTTAACAGCCACACGGATTTCATTACTCCACCAGGCATCTCCAGTCTTTCTTCCTACAGCTGCAGTACCGCAAACTTCAGATGCACTCTTGAAGATGCTATTCCGTTGACCTACATTTTTATTACCTAATGCTGTCTTCCCGTCTTCTCTACGATGACCTAAATATTAATTCATCTTTTCACCATATACTATTTATACTTCTGGCTTCCGCAAATTCTCTATTTTGACCTGCCTCTGCTTTGACATATTATTTTTTTCTCCTCCACCCTTGACCTAGATTCATTTTTGAAACTATGAGGTGGTAATCCGTTCCACAGTCAGAGCCTCTCGTATAACCTTTGTATCTCTTCTTAATAGCCCTCTCAG
The DNA here is from genome assembly GCA_032362435.1 of Melikaiella ostensackeni. Lineage (NCBI taxonomy): Eukaryota > Metazoa > Arthropoda > Insecta > Hymenoptera > Cynipidae > Melikaiella > Melikaiella ostensackeni. The sequence goes on along the minus strand of JAUMHM010083937.1, from coordinate 8,038 downwards.
TCAGATTTTTCAAGAGAGGGATTCGAATTGAAATGAAAATACCGGCAAAATTGTTCTCGTAGAGAAGAGAGGAATTCTTGAGTACGCTTGCTTTTGCTCTTTGACAGCCACGCGGATTTCATCATTTCGCCAGGCATCTTCAGTATTTCTTTCTGCAGTTACAGTACCGCACACTTCATATGCAATCTCAAAGATGCCATCCCGTTTATCTACATTTTTATTTCCTGATGCTGTCTTCCAGTCTTCTGTATGATGACCTATATTTTTATTTAGCTTTTTACGGTATACTATGGTATTTATACTCCTGGCTTCTGCAAATTCTCTACCTTAACTCTCCACTGCTTTCACTTACTACTAATTTTTTTTCTCCTGCATCCTTGAACTAGGTTCACTTTTCAAACAATGAGAAAGTGATCCGTACAACATTCAGAGCCTCTCATAACCTTTGTATCTCCTCTTACCAACTCTCTCAGTCAGATTTTATAAGAAAAAAATTTCAAATGGAATGAAAATATCGGCAAGATTGTTTTCGTAGAAAAAAAAAGAAATTCTCGATTAATCTTGCCTTTTCTTTACAACAGATACGCGAATTTTATCTTTCCATCAGGCATCTCCAGTCTTTCTTCTTACACCCGCAGTGCCGCACACTTCAGATGCACTCTTGAAGATGCCGTCCCGTTTATCTCCATTTTTATTGCCTAATGCTGACTTCCAGTCTTCTTCATGATGACCTATATATTTATTCAGCTTGTCACGATACACTATTTATACTTCTGGCTTCTGCAAATTCTCTATTTCAACTCGCCTCTACTTCAACTCATTACTAATTTTTTTCTCCTGTATCTTGAAACTAGGTTCATTTTTCAAACTATGAGGTAGTGATCCGTTCCACATTAAGAGTCTCTCATAACCTATGTATCTCCTCTTACTAGCTCTCTCAGTCAGATTTTTTAAGAAAAGAATTCGAAATGGAATGAAAATATTGGCAAAATTGTTTTCGTAGAGATGAGAGGGATTCTCGAGTACGCTTGCTTTCTCTCTTCGACAGCCACGCGAACTTCTCCATTCCACCAGGCATCTCCAGTCTTTCTTCTTACAGCTGCAGTACCGCACACTTCAGATGCACTCTTGAAAATGCCATCCCGTTTATCGACATTTAAATTATCTGATGCTGTCTTCCAGTCTTCTGTATGATAACCGAAATATTTGTTTAGCTTTTTACGGTACACTGCTTATACTTCTGGCTTTTGCAAATTCTCTATCTCAACTTGCTTCTGCTTTGACTTATTACTCATTTTTTTTCTCCTGCTTCCTCGACCTAGGTTTATTTTTCAAACCATGCAGTAGTGATCCGTTCCACATTCAGAGCCTCTCATAAACTTTGTGTCTCCTCTTACTAGCTCTCTCAATTAAAATTTTCAAGAAAAGAATTCGAATTGGAATGAAAATAATGGCAAGACTGTTTTTGTAGAGAAGAGAGGAGACATATATGTATATGTTATAGAAGTAAAAAAGTTAAGGGTCTATTTTCTCTTCTGTTTCTTACCCTTGTCGCACTGAGGGTCGTTCTAGTACTTTCGACCCCATTCATTATATTTACATGCTACACTTAATTCACCCTTTTTTTCTCTTTTACCTTCACTTTGTCTCCATTGTCTTTTCTGCATTGCCGCATTCATTTCAACAGAGTATCTCAAGCATTAGGAGAAACGCCCCTCTGGCTTTTAAAAGAAGATTAAGAGCAAGTGGAACACTTTTTCTAATTTCTGCCTTTTTTACCCATTCTTGAGGTGATTTACCAAAAAGTTGAACAATTTTAAGTCACAAACATGGCTTAAACTTTCTACTACATTTTGAAGAAAATTCTTTCGAGAAAGGCATTTTGAAATAGAGTAGAGGGAAGACAAATTTTATTTGAAGCTTTGACGTTTGAGGTAAGAAGATCTTGGAGAGTTTTTTCTAAGGAGTGAGAAAATAAAAACGAGGAATCAAAATCGATAAAAGGTGAAAGGAAATGAAAAAAGAGTGAAGAAAGGCTATCTTGGGCTGTTACGTGAGCAACGAGAAAAAAAGTGGGCTGAAGGAGTTTGAAAGAGGTCAAATGGTAAGGTGCTAAAAGCAGCGGCGGCTTATAATTGACCCTAAGTATATCTCCATTCTTTAACAGAAAAACTATCTTATCTCAAAAAATATTAAACTATACAAATTCTGCAATTATATTGAACTTTTTGGGAACGTTCATTACTTAAATTACATTACATTAATTTTAAAAGATTTTAATGAATTTAAAAGGTTTCAAAGATTTCAAGGGATCTCGTAAAATAACATAATATTTCACGGAATTTTAACCGATTTTTGAAGATTTTCGGAATTTCTGCGAAATCTTAAGGCTTATCGGAGATTTTTGTGGAATTTGGAAGATTTCTAGCGATTTCAGCGATTTTAAAAGCTTTTACGGAATCTTAAAGTATTTTAAGGCTTTTCACAATTTCAAAGGATTTCAAGGAATTTTCACATAACTTAAAGAATTTTAGGGGATTTACAAACTTTTCAAAAGAATTTACGCGATTTCAAAGAATTTACGTAACAAAAGTTTTGGAATTTCACGGAATGTCAAAGAATTTGAAAGGATTTCCACAGTTTTAAAAGGATTTCAAGGGATTTCCAGGGACCTCAATCGTTTTAAGGGGTTTTTATGAGATTTAGAAATATTTCAAAAAGAATCACGGGATTCAAAAGGATCTCAAGAGATTTAAAAAGATTCCAAAGCATTTTAAGGATTTTGAGGGATTTCCAGGGTGGACAATCGTTTTAAACGGATTTTAAGAGATAATGTACGATATCCATGAAATTCAAGGGATTTCAACGAATTTCAACATTGTTTATAAAATTTAAAGAAATTTACGAAATTTTCAAAAGAATTTACAGGATTTCGAGAGATTGCAAAGATTTTCAGGGATTCTACGAATAGAATTAAGAAATGCTCATAGTTTGAGGGGTAAACCACTCGACTTTTGAGTGTAAACCAGATTTCAAGATTTCGAAGATTTCAAAATATTTCAAAGGATTGTAGAAAATTTCAAGGATTTCAAAAAGATTTTAAGAGATTTCACAAGGATTTCAAAAATTAGCGCCAGGTCAGTGGATTTTATTAAATCTACAAAGAATCACATAATTTTTTGTAGACGCGCGAATTTTGAAGAAGAAAATGTTTCTCTTTGGTTAATATCGCAATTAAAATATTCAACATAAAGTTTCTTTTTTCGATTTTTAATTAAAATGAAATGAAATTTTCTGTTTGTGATAAAAATTATTCTTGTAAAATAAAATATTTCAAAAATGACGCTGTAGTATAAATACGAATTGTCAAGAAAGTATTGTAGCTACGAAATTCTTAAGTAATTCGTTAAAAAACTATAGCGACGTAGATTGGAGTAAAACTGTTTCAATTCTATTTTTAAAACAAATTTTTCTGGGTGTTTCTTGGCCATCCACCTATCCGCTGACAAAACCAGGTAAACCAATGTGTCCTTTCAAAGAATGACATTTGTAGAACGAAGACCTTTTCTAAATGGATAGATAGTTTCCATACTTATAGGCTTTTCGGCGCCCCTTGCGTGAGTGTTCGTCATAAGTTTCGTGAATATTTCATTTTTCAATTATATTATCATAATAATATTCTTTTTCAGTTGAAAAGGTTTTACTTATTTGTTTCCTTGTCCATTTGACAAAAAAAGGAAAATTTATCGCTTTCACTGCCAAAAATATATACATATATGAAATAACTCATAATTCTTTGCTTAAATAAATAAATAATAAATAGCAAGCATTTCTCATTTTTTACCTTTTTAGTACATACCTTGAGCAGCACAATGCAAATTGCAATAGTTAAAAATTAACATTTTTTTCAAACTTATGTGCTATCAGAGATTAAAACATTTTTAGAAAAATTGTTCACCCATCTCTCTTAAGCAGGAGTGACTGTCTAGACGAGACGAGCAGCTTTTCTCATATTTCATTCTACATCCATTGATTTTCCTCTTTTTATATTAAGTAGTACCGAATGGTTTTATTTGAGGATCCAGGAGATTTGCTTGATTACGAATTTAATCCACTTACAGGAGATGAAAAATTGACATGCTATATTTTATGGTATAATTATTAATTATTAAGTATCACCGATTAATTATTAAAATAATGAGTGTATCTATCAGTGCGTAATTTTGGAAAATTATAAAATAAATTTATTCAGGTTCAATACATTATACATTTTTTGAAAATTACTTATGGATCATTAATTAGGATATATAAAATGGAAACAAAAAAAAAATTGTTTGATAGTTAATTTGAATCCACAAATGATTGAAAATTCTCGTCAAAAATTATCAAGTTTCACACACGTATCTTTTTACTTATTCGCGTTGGAAATTTTTTTTCAATATATTAATTTCATTACCGTTTTCCGGGAAATGGTTTATCATGCGCTTAATTATCAAGAAATTATCTATCACGATCAGGAAAGGGCTCATTTTGTGCTTAGTAAGAAATAAATGATCTAGTTAAATCGGGATAGGGCTCATTTTGTGTTTGATTATAACGGAATTATCTATTAGGATCAGGAAAAGGCTTACTTTGTGTTCAATTATAAACGAATTATCTATCAGGATCAAGAAAGGGCTTATTTTGAATTTAATTATCAAGAAATTATCTATCAGGATCAGGAAAGGGCTTATTTTGTGTATAATTATCAAGTTATTATCTATCAGGATCAAAAAGGGCTTATTTTGTGTTTAATTTTCAAGAAATTATCTATTTGGATCAGGAAAGGGCTCATTTTGTGTTTAGTAAGAAATGAGTGATCTAGTTAAATCGGGATGGGGTTCATTTTGTGTTTGATTATAACGAAACTATCTATCAGGATCAGAAAAAGGCTTATTTTGTGTTCAATTATCAAGGAATTATCTATCAGAATCAAGAAAGGGCTTTTTTTGAGATTAATTATCAAGAAATTATCTATCAGGATCAGGAAAGGGCTTATTTTGTGTATAATTATCAAGAAATTATCTAGCAGGATCAAAAAGGGCTTATTTTGTGTTTAGTAAGAAGTCAATTCAAGGTTTGGATCAGGAAAGACGTTTCTTCAGGTTTATTTATAACTATATTCAAGAGTTGAATCAGGAAAAGGCTTATCTTTTGTTAAATTATCAAGAAATGATCACGTTAAATCGAGATAGGGCTTATTTTGTGTTTAATTATAATGAAATTATCTGATTGGGTCAGAAAAGGGCTTATTTTGATCGGGATCAGGGGCTTATTTGGATCGGGAAAGACGTTTCTTGAGGTTTATTTATAACCAAATTTAAGAGCTGAATCTTTGAAAGGCTTATCTGGTGTTTAATTATCAAGAAATGTTTTCATTAGATTGGGATGGGGCTTATATTGTCTTCACTTATAATGAAATCATATATATTGATCAGGAAAAGGCTCATTTTGTGTTTAATAAGAAATAAATTCAAAAGTTGTATTGGGAAAGACATTTCTTGAGGTTTATTCATAACCAAATTCAAGAGCTGAATCTGTAAAAGGCTCATCTTGTGTTTAATTATCAAGAAATGATCTCGTTGGATTGGGAAAGTGCTTATTCTGTGTTTAATTATCGAGAAATTATCTGTTTGGATCAGGACTGGGCTTATTTAGGGTTTAATAAGAAATAAAATCAAGGGTTGAATCAGCAAAGACGATTCTTCAGGTTTCTTTATAACCAAATTCAAGAGTTGGATCAGGAAAAGGCTTATCTTCTGTTTAATTACAAGAAATGATCTCGTTGGAACGGGGAAGAGCTTATTTTGTGTTTAATTATCAAGAAATTATATATTTTGATCAGAAAAGGGCTTATTTATTTTGTGTTTAATAAGATCTCATTAGATCAGGAAAGGGCTTATTCCGTGTTCAATTCTTAAGAAATCATCTATCTGGATCAGGAAAGGTCTATTTTTGTGGTTAATAAGAAAGAAATTCAAGGGTTGGATCGGGAAACACGTTTCTCCAAGTTTAATCATAAACAAATTCAAGAGTTGGTTCGGGAAGGCGCTTATGTTGTGATCAGTTATTGATTCCGATCGAGAAAGGGCCTAATTTGTGTTCAATTTGAAATAAATTGAAGAGTTGACTCGGAAAAGTCGTTCTTTTAGGTTTAGTTATTAACAAATTCAAGAGTTGGATAGGTAAAAAGCTTACTTGTGTTTAATTAGAAATAATGATTATCAATAATCTATACTCTTATAAGTTAAGGATGGAAGGAAAATTTAAAAATAATGTTAAAAGTAAATTAGAAGCAGAATATCTTTTATTTGGAATGAAAGTAATGCACTTGCTATTAACACACTATGATTTAGGTAGAATTGATTTAAAAATGATATTAAAAGTAGAATACTGAATAAATTTATGAACGTAAATAATTATTTCTGGTTTCACATTTCTCCTCCTGTTTTTGTAATACACAAGGTGACAATCAGCAACTAATTGTAAGGCACATGTTATATTTACTTAAGAATTGCTAGTTTTTTTATAATAAAGTTGCTCAAGATTCAATTTACAGTCAAAATTCTTCCAAAATGTTATAATTTTTTTAAATATTCCTTTAGTGTAAAACTGTTTTCAATTGGTTTTGTAAATTTCACCTTGCATGTAAACTGTACTCACGTCAATTAAACTACTTTTTTATCTTTTCTATCTACAAACTAAATACTGTCAGAAAAATTTCTACTCACTTTCGATCAGAGATTCAGAATTCAGAGAAAAAATGTTCTTAAAAAAATAGGAAAAAACTTCTGTTGTTTTCGTCCGTTGGAAAATATAAAAGTATTTTAAAATAGTTTATATAAAGTTTCTAAATTTTTTAACAAATCTCAATAAAAGTGAGAAATTTTCCTGATGGTGGTGGTAAAAGTATTTATTTCTAACTACGAACCAGAACTAAAGAGTACTTGAACACAAAATAATTAGTGGTAAAATTAATCGAATTGTTTGAGTTGAGGAAAAAAATTGCGGGTTGACATCTCAAAAAAAGAGAAAAAAATTTTGAAATCGGTTAACACCTGTTCTTTTTTTCATTCGGAAAATTCAACATTTTTGAAATTCAAAAAAAGTTGCCATTGGTTCAAAAATTATGACGAATTTTTCACATGTACAGTTTTAGTTAAACGCACTCTTTTTTGCAAAAAGTTGAATGTGTCGAATCTGAAAATTCTTTAGCTTGAACCAAAGCAACATGTCCTTATTCCGAAATAGCAATATGATAACATGTTTCTTTGGTTCAAACTGAGCCTATGGAAAATTCGCCATAACTTTCGAATGAACAGGGAATTTTTTTTTTAAATTTCAAAAACTGTAATTTTTAATTTAAAAAAAAAAGAGAACCGAAGATATTAGCCCATTTCAATTTTTTTTACTTCTTTTCAGATGTCAACCCACAAATTTTGTTTTCTTAGCTTAAGCGATTCGATTAATTTTATCATTTTTACTCCGCCCTATTTTATATCCTTTTTCATGTACCTAAGTTTCATGGATTTCTCTTATAGCCCTTTTGAAAAGAAATTCAAGTACTCTTAGTAGGTAAATTGAATCCAGTCCTGCTAAAAACAAGTAATCTTAAATTAGGCTCGAATTAGCACCTTTTGGGATTATTTGAAACCCTCCAGTCTCAAATTATCTGTTGCTTATGAAGTCATAAGTCGAAACTACACAATTTTTATTCTGAATAATACGTTTTGAGGCCATGTAATACTTACCCGATTCCTACCTTACCGACATTTCTTCGCAGCAACTCACGTCCACACGATTTGAGATATCGAGTTGAAAATCTGAGAAATTATAAAGAAGGCACTAAGAAACATTTGTATGGTTCTCAAATTCTACAAGTTCAATAAAAAAATTTTTTTTTAGACCTTGAAACTTGAAAGTGTCATTTAATTCTAAGTTTTGGGAAAATCGACAAATCTCTGGGAAAATCTATAAAGAAAATCCATTAAAGTCTTTG
>JAUMHM010083936.1:0-12850 GCA_032362435.1 Melikaiella ostensackeni | reverse complement strand
TTAATTCTTTTGTAATCACAAAAAATTAGGACCATGCAAATGTTCATTAGTACGTTTTAATTAATTTCCCAAATTTTTAACTCGATATCTCAATTCGTGTGGAAGAAAGTTGTTGCCAAAAAAAATGTCAGTAAAGTAGGAGTCGGGAAGTATTACATGACCTTGAGGGCATAAAATCGAGCAAATAACTATATGAAATATAATTATTTGAATATAATTAGTTTATATTTAATCCTTTTATTATTTAAAAACAAAAAACAAATACTGAAAATTGAAAGAAATTTGCTGTCAAGTAATAAATATACTGTCATAATAAAAACCACAATGTTTAATAACAATGTTTTTCAATTCAAATGACTTAACATAGTATAAACTCAATTAAATAGTGCGTGGTATATAGCAGCCATCTCGTTGGCAGTATTACACATGTGATTTTTTTCTCCAGTAAAATCACTGCGAAATACGTCACGAAAAATGACGTATTTGTGAAGTCATTGATGACGTATTTCACTCCGGAACCAATCACAACGCTGCACATAATAATTTCATTAGAGTTGTCATCACTGCACCAGTGCTGCCAGCGACTCCCCACTCCTCGCATAATTATTTGTTCAACGCCAAGCCAGTAATCCCAGTGCTTCCAGTAGATTCTCGAATACACCCCAAGTTTAAAATTAAAACGCCATCTTTCAATATGGCGGATTCCAAGGGAGAATTAAAATGAGTTTGAATGAAAATAAAGAATAGATTAACAATTTCTATTTTTATAAACATTATTAATAAGAAAGGTAGATTTTCTAAGTTTTTCATTTCACGTATTGTTTTTCTTATCCAACTACTTTATAAGCATTTTTAAATTAGGATTACTAGTCACTAAAAAATTTAAGCTTTAAAAATGTTTAATAACAATTGGTTAACAACAATTTTTAATGTTATGAAAAGAGTTTTAAGTAAATAGCTATAGTAATTTCACGCTTGAACAAACGGCAATTATTGTAATTGGCAAATTTATCCTATTCTCATTGGAAAATAATATAAAATTAGCATACTCTACATCCAATTGAATTCAGACCAGTTTCACGAAAAGGGTAGTTTTTCGAGGTTGCTAGAACAGGGATCCATGGCGCATTGAGTCGATAAAAAAATCATGTGTCTGATCTGCCTGGATAAAGTCGTACTTCTATGGGTTTCAATAAGGTAGGTGTCCAAAAATGTGCATGGTTTACCACTAATCAAATTCAGACCAATTTCATGATAAGGGTAGTTCTTCGAGGTTGCTAGAACTAGATTCCTTGCAGCAATGACTCGATAAAGAAATCACGTGACTGATCTAGCTGGATAAAGAGGTGATTGTATGGGTTTCACTAAAGTATGTGACCAAAAATGTGCAATGTCTACCACTTATCAAATTCAGACCAATTTCACGATCAGAGTAGTTTTTTGGCTTTATTAGAACAGAGTCTCGTTTGAGCAGCCGAGCTGTAATGACGTGTTTGGTGTTGCTCCGTCTTATGTCGAGTGCTTAGAGTGTTTAATTTGCGCCAAGAATTTTTCCCAGTACTGTGATGCCGTGATCTTACTGTTATTATTACTATTGTTCGCTATACTTTTTGCACCACCTGCTATAGACGAAAAAGTAAAGAACCTACTCAGAACCAAAATGGATATAACGCTTAACCGGGAGTCGATTAATTAAGTTCCCCGCCTTGGTCAATTCAACTCTGGCAAAATAAGACCTGTTTTGCTCTCTCTCTATTCAGGGTCGCTGAAGCACGCTATCCTCCAAAATCGTTCGAAACTTAGAGGCACAAATATTTTCATCGAGCATGACTTGGTCCCGGACTCTGTTAAAATCCTCAAAGCTTTGAGTCAAGAAGCGACTAAGTAAAAAACGCAGGGCTGAAAACTCGTATAAGTGGTAATCACCTGCGAGTTAACAATATCATGTATAGTACAGCTTGGATGATTTAAGGAGAATGAGCCTAGAGGAAATAACCGGTAATACTATTTCGAATATTGAAGTGTTTAATAACGATAGCTCTGACATCCCTGTAAACAATAATATGTTACGTACCCCTGTCGCTTCGAAGCTCTCTATGACTTCACTAGCAGGGATACACAATAATGAGTCAGCCTCATTTGCAAATACAAATACAGCTGTTATGCCCAACACACAGCCGGGTAGTATGACGTCTGAGAAGAAGATATCCACCACCAACCCTTCCAAACCTAATCAACTCGTCCCTTCAAGGAAAAGAAGAGGTGATTCTCAAGACGCGGGCTCTCTTAACAAGTATATGAACAGGGGAACTCCTGCAGGATATAGGCAGCGCACAGACTGACTAGACGGATCTTTCACGGGAAGGGCAGAAGTCTCAAGCTTTGGTTCTGCGGGTGTTTCACCAAACGGAGGGATGTGTAATCATACGTCGAGTTTTAATGTCTGTTATTGGAATATCAGTGGTTATAATAACTTGTGTAACTTGGATGTGAAGCAGAAAGCCTACTTAACTAGTCATTGTGTGATTTGCATAGGTGAATCATGGCTCACATACACATCCGTAAAACTGCCGAAATTTGTAGATGGTTACACACCTTATTACTTCGTGGCTATCAAAGAAAAAAGTAAGGGCCGGGGCAGTGGAGGGCTAATTACATTAGTCAAAAACTGCGCAGACTATTCACACTGCAAACTGGGAGCCAGTAATTTATGGTTATTTGTGAAATTGACCTTCGAAAACTCCTTCACTCTGCATATCGGTAATATATAGTTCCCCCATCAACAAACTCAGATTTCTGGATTGATGCGCTCCAGAATGTTTTATTCTCCTTAGACAATGTAAACACACATTTTTTATCAATTAGGGATTTTAATCCTTGTGTAGAAACCCTAAGTAGCTTCTCTGATGAGATTTTTAACAATTATAATTTATTTCCGAATAGATTGCCTCTAGATGTTAAAGTTAATAAAAGAGGCAAAAAACTGGTGGAGTCCCTAGAATCGTACGACCTAGCGCTCTGCAATGGTCGTACATTTTCTAATAGAATGGGCAAATTTACCTACCCAACGAAAAGAGGTTGCAGTACTATTGATTTATGTTGGTTGAGTATAGATTGCGTAGATCTTGTTAAAAATTTCTCTGTTCACAATATTTTGGACCAATCAAATCATCTACTTATTGCTATCGATTTTAATATTGCGCTCAAGGGTTCTATAGGTAGAGAGTCTACCACATTTGGCGACGTATCAACGTTTGTAAAATGGAAGGATGAGGGAGCGGACACCTTTTATACTGCTTTGTCAAATTCACCGCTTACATACAATAATGATGTTAACGCTGATTTTCTGTACAATAACTTAATTTCCTCAATAACATTTTCTGCCAGCGAATCGAATATGCTAGTACGGAAGGGCGCTCCCAGTACCTCCGGCCCCTATAATCAGAAAAATGTCTGGTTCAGCTCGCAGTGCGCTCGTCTTAAAGGGATTGCTGCGCGTACCTACAAGCAGTATTCTCGTAACCGTACTGAATTTTTCTTGACCCGTTATATCCAGTCTCGAGACTCATACCGAATGGCAACCAAGGTATCAAAGAAAGAGCATTCTGAAACAACCCTTATGAGATTAGCAAACTTTAAAAATAGTAGGGAGTTTTGGCAGACGGAAAAATTGTTCGACACTAAGTCTGAATATGCAAACGTATTAAGCACAAGTGAATGGTTTAAATTTTACCGGGATGTTTTTCCGCCCAGACTGTTATCAGATGGAAATTATATATCTGTGTTGGACCTAGTTCTTGATATTGACTTCATCTTAATTGAACTGCAAAAAGTTATCTCGGGTTGTAAAAAGAATAAAGCTGCAGGTCCGAATGGTATAAATAACGATTTCTTTAAACATCTACCCCCAGAATGGATCCACTATTTTCTCAACCTTTTTAACACTGTTCTTAACTCTAAAAAAGTTCCTAAGCAATGGTCTGAAGTTGATATGTTTATGATACACAAGACGGGCGATAAACATGACCCATTAAACTACAGAGGGATCGCTCTCATTAACTCAATCACTAAAATCTTTACGACTCTACTCACTGCTAGATTATCAATATGGGTGGAAAGATATAAAATGTTGCCAGAGGAGCAGGCGGGTTTTAGAACTGGGAGGGGTTGCAGAGGCCACTTATTTACACTCTATTCGGTAATGAGCATGCACTTTGCCACTAACAACAGAGATTATTTATACGTCATCTTTGTCGATTTTAAGAGAGAATTTGATTCAATTAATCATATCAAGCTTTGGGCCAAACTAAATGACCTCGGTGTAAGTGGAAAAATTATCAGAATTTTGGTCTCATTTTATGACAATGCCGGCCTAAGGGTCAAATATGGTGAGTCCTATTCGGAAACAGTCGACGTGACGTAGGGGGCCTACAGGGTGACAATCTCAGTCCTCTCCTCTTTATTCTTTTTGTGGCTGATATTGTGGACTTTTTTATAAAGAAATGTATGAAGGGTGTGTTGCTGAATGCTGCCAGATCTCTAAGTATGCTTTTGTTCGCGGACGATATAGTTATCTTTGCTACTTCTTGGCACGACGCTCGCGGCAAACTAAGAGTTCTGGAGGAGTACTGCGATCAGAATGGCCTTCAGCTAAACCCAAAAAAAAACAAAGATCGTCCCTTTTTCGTAAAGCCGGTAAGTTGAAAAAATTTACGTCCACTTATGTGGAAAGATTCATCCATTCTTGAGTTTGTTAACACCTACATTTACCTGGGAACCCCGTTTTCGTCATCGGGTAAATTTAAAGTTGCCAAAGACTATTTTGTCAGGAAAGGGACGACAGCAATCTATAGACTGTGCAGTATTCTAAATAGGTCCAAAAATAATTCATGGGAAGCCACCGACGTGCTTTTGAGATCAATCATCGAGGCCACTTTATTGTATGGTGCTGAAGTATGGGCTATGCGTTATCTTGACGATCTTAACGCTGTACAAAATAAATTTTTCAAGCAATTATTTCATTGGCCTAGAAACACTCCTGCGCACTTTATCCGAGTGGAAACGGAACTGAATCAGATAAGCGTCAGAGCGCTCGAACGCGCCTATAAATGGTGGATTCGATAGGTTGCCGAAGATCTGTCTGAGGAGCCTATGCAAGTGGGACCAGGCCAGTGCCTCAAATATAGAATTTAATTTGGCTTCGCAATTTAAGTCCATACTCGAATCTATATCCGAACTAGATACATGGAAACGGCAATGGAGTCACCCTCATGCAGTTACCGTAAAAAAATCAAACAGATTAATCAAGTGTGATCAAATCTAACTATACCAATCAATTTAGAAACCAAAGTCAATTGAACCTTACTGAACCTTATCTATATTTTAACTGTAGTATGGGTAAAAAGCGGGTGATTAGTCAATTAGGATTTTCAGACTCCACCAAGATCAGACTATATTTTAACGGTTCGGCATATGTGATTGATCCAAATCAAATTTGCAGTCTGTGTAACTTGATGGAGTTTGAGAGTCTTTCTCATTTTCTACTCCATTGCCCTATCTATAATGAATTCAGAGCGCACGACATTAAAAAATACCTAGAAGGGTCAAGAACTGACTCAGAGTCTATCGAGCACCTTCTAATTATACGAAATATTGGCCAACTGAATGAGGTTTTTAACTATACTGTGCAAGCGTTAAGAGTTAGAACTTTTATTATTAATGAGTGAGAGTCTGATTTTGAGTACACTGACCTTATAATGTACATTGATCTGTTGAGACGCGTGCAAACATTTTATTTATTTATTTTTAATCACTATAACTTAGGATTATTGTGATATGAGAGTAAATTCGAGACCCTCTTGTAAAAGCCAGCGGCACATGACAAGGAGCCAGATCTAAGTGGAATTGCGCAGTCTAGCTTTTTAGTGTAAAATACATCTTATTGTTATTATTTTATGTGCGATTTCTTTTGTATTTCATTTAAATTTGTATAATAAATTTAATCTATCAATCTATCTATCTATCTACGTTAATAAGAAAGTATTTTTAATATATTACAACAATAACATATAAGAAATGTTTAGATTAAAAGGATTTTTATTGACTTTTAATTGCAAGAAAATATTTAAAAGTGTTCAAAAAGTAAGATTGAAAAAGATCTCAGGAAGCGACATCTTCCAGACTAATTATCCTTCTGTAAGTTGTCGTTTTCTGAGGTCTTTCTTAACCGTACTTTTTGAAACTTGAGTTTTCCCAGACTTTAAAAAAGGAAATTTTCATTCTTCATCTAAATTTAAAAGTGACATATCGAAAAAATCTACTTTTTCTCTATTTTATTAGAGTTACGGCAATTTTCTCCACTATTCGACTATGAAATGTCTGACATCAGTCAAGCGGAGTGCATTTTCCATATAGTGCAAGAAGAACATATGAAGAATATTGAGATTAAAATCATTTTTCTTGACTTTGAATTACAAGAAAATATCTAAAAGTGTTATATTGTTCTTTATTTCACAAAAGTAAAAAATATTTATAGGACATTATCGCTGCACATGCATGAATCTACTTATTTTGAACTAAATCGCAAACAAAAATTTTTAGGTTTTTCAATTTTAGAAAGTGTGTCGTTTTTTGTAATTTTCAGCTATATCTACGATGCGGAGGCAGAAGAGATTTTTTTATGAAACTTTAGGAGATTTTTTTTCGACTCCCAAAAGAAAGTTTTCATCGCTATTAGAACTCCGTAAGCGTAACTCTTTCGGTTCTAGTACAAACTACCGGGGATCAAGGAATTTATATGGTAAGGGTATGTGAGGGATGTGTAGGAGAAGGGATAAGTTTTAAATCAATCTAGAAGTCGGGCGTTGTTCATTCAAACGACACACTCGTCCCACAACGCCGCTCCGACGAGGGTCGCTGATCAATCTCTCTAGCAATCACCCCAGTTGAAGGGCTTCACAGAGCCATTATACTAATCCACTAAGAAAATGTCTTCACGCAGGCCCATAAGTATCCAAATTCTTTCATTTTAGGCACCAGTCTTCTTCTTATAAAAATTGTTCTCCATATATCCCTATCCTTGTATACATCTTCTGTTTCCATTACATTCATACATCGTTTCATGCGCGCTCGTGTGTTTCTATAACTCCTTACATTCCTTCACTTCAGAGTCTTAATCACACATTCCAACCGTTCTTTCTTTGGTCTACCTCCTGGGTACGCTATCACTCACTTTACCTAAATACACATGAACCGTTGAACGTTCTTCATTTATTTTCTCAGCATGACCCAACCATCTCAGCAAATTTCTTTCATTTTTGCAAACAATGTTTCTTCTACTTCATCCATCAGTCTGCTTATCATTCTCTACAAATCGTCGACTAATTCTGAAGTAACAATTACATCATCTGCAAAAGCCAGTCCACGTACTTTCACTGTCGCAAGGTTAACTCCTTCTTCGTCTAAGAAAGCCATTCTTAGATACTCGTCCATGTATATATTAAACATCCAGGAGGACAAAGCTCAGCCTTGTCTAACGCCCTGCTCAACAGCAAACCAATTGCTCAGTTGTCCAATTACTCCTATGCTCACTTTATTACCATTATATATTACTTTTATTGCTTTTATAAGCCAACCATTCACTCCATACTCTTTCAGAACTTCCTAAAGTTTATATCTATTTACCTTATCGAAAGCTTCATTTTGGATCAATAAATGCAGAGAAAACTCTTTTGTTTACTCTCAAACTTCTTTCTAAGATCTGTCTCAAGCTATATATCTGATCTGCTTATGCCCTTCCTGGCATAAATCCACATTTGACTTCCCAGATTCTATCCTTAGTTATTCCCATGACCTTCCCAATGAGTATTTATCTAAATATTTTGCCAACGGTACTTATGAGTAGGCTAATCGCTCTATAATCAGTACAGTCACCTTTATCACCCTTTCCCTTGTAGATTGGAACGATAATCGCTTTCTCAAATCATTTGGAACTTCACCATTCCCAGCACACATATTCATAAATTCGCTCAAACACACAAACAAATATCCGCCACCGCTCTTAAGCATTTCAGCGGTGATACCATTCACGCCAGCAGCCTTACCATTTTTTAGTTTCTTAATCACTTGTATGATGTCGTCGATATCGATTCTTCTTCCGCTACTTACAATGAAATTGTCTAACGTATCCTTTTTAGTGTCACGGTAATCATACTCCATAGCTTGACCTTCATACAATTTCTTGAAAAAATCTCTCATACAATCTTCCACTCTGTTCGAATCCCATACTATTTCACCATCAGCTACAACAAAGTCAATCATACTGTGGCTTTCACCTCTGCACCAAGTATACGTGTGAATCATTTTATGTCCGAATCAACTATTTGTAATGAAAAAGCCTTTTTCTTAGCATGAGCTAATCAACTCATCCCCGTTACCGTTCATTTTTGAGTCTCCGAAACGACCTAGTATCCCGTCGGTACCTTCGCGCTGCCATTCATATCTCCGAGTAAAATTATTCTTTCGGTTGGATCGCAAGTACCTATAATATCATTTGATAAGTCCCAGAAGGTATCTTTTCCATCCCCACCGTCAACATCAACTGGAGCGTAGCACGCTACAATAAATATGCTTCTGATTCCCACTTTCATTGTAACCCATTGTAATCTAGGAGACACACATTCATACTCTTTGATCTGCTGTTTTGCTCTGTCATTCATAATCAGACCGTCTCCTTGGCTGCATGATTCATTATTTATACTCCTGACCAAAGTTCGAGTCCGTTCTCTATCTTCCTTACCTCACATCCATTCTTCTTTGTTTTCGGTACACATATAATATCTAGCTTTCTTACGCGCATTCTATCCCGCAATTCTTTTTCCTTGAAATCACTTACACCTCTAGTATTCCAAACACCCATTCTCCATTTATCGCCTGAAACTTTTCCGAGAACATGCTTTTCGTCAACAGAAGTGTCAATTCTATTCGAGGCTACGTAATTATTTGTATTATTCATTGTTAAAAGTATACACCTAACTACAACTTGATGCGAGAAATTTAATGCATAAGTATAAAATCATGTCCAAATTAAGCAGCTAAATCGTCATAAGCAAGTCCATTCATAACGTCAGTCCCACCAAACTTTGGTCATGCAAAGGAAAGTATGAAAACCATATGAGAACCAAAGAAGTTATGATCGGTTTATATTGTACACTGAGGAGGGCACCAGTCTCCTGCAGTTTGGCATCTAAAATGGGAAAAGACCATTCATTGCTCCAAAAATGTGATAAGAATTCTCAACCATGAATAAAAACTTAACAAGCTCAGAAACGTCCCTAAATCTTCATTTTAAAAAATTCCATTTTTAAACACTCCTACAAATTTTCAAGACATTTCATACTTTCGAAAGCTCATCAATTATTTTCGAAAAAGCCTCCAAAAATTTTCAGAACTCAATAAATTTTCAAAAATGTCCATAACTTTCCAAAAAAAATGTCATAAATTTCCGTAAGCTTCAATAAATTTCCGAAAGTTTCCGTACACTACCGAAACTGTCAATATATTTCCGGTCACTTACCAACATTATAAATTTTCATAACCTCTTTTCTTTTTTAATTTTTTAAATCTTTTTTTTCTTGCGAATCTGTTTTTTTTTTAAACTGAGACCTCTAAAAAATTCATCTTTCACAGAAGACGAAATACTATAAATAAAATGCCTATCGTGAATTGTATTGTCAATATGAGGAATGCCCACCACATGTAAAGAATATTTAAAAACACCTCAAAATATTGACAAATTCATGTTTTGCAGAAGATTAAATACTACAAATAAAATTTATTCGAATTTATCTTTAACAGAAGATAAAATACTCATCGTGAATTGTGTTGTCGATAAGAGCAACGCCCACTACACGTGAGGAATATTTAAAAACACTGCAAAATATTGGGAAAATTATATTTTACAGATATTAAAATACTATAATTGAAATATTCATCGTGAATTGTGTTGTCAATAGGATAAATGCCCACTACACGTAAGAAATACCTAAACGCGCTGCAAAATATTGGGAAATTTATGTTTTACATAAGATAAAATACTCATCGCGAATTGTGTTGTCAATAGGAGGAATTCCCAATACACTTAAAGAATATTTTAAAACACTGGAAAATATTGGGAAATAAGCACGTATAAGAAGCTGACAGAATTTTTAAATGTATTTTTTAGAAAAGTGACCTGACTCGCACCACGGTTCGTTCGCGACTGTTTGCGAGAGAACTCTTGAGATGAAATTTGGGACTCTAACAGGGCCCGTCTTTGTCTAATAGACGAAACCTTCTTAAAATTTGCCGCGTAAATTTAGAAAACCTCTTCTCTTTCAAAACTGAGACATTTAAAGAATTCAGGTATCACAGAAGATAAAATACTAAAAATAAAATACTCATCGTGAATTGTGTTGTCAATAGGAGAAATGCCCACTATGCGTGAAGAATATCTAACAACGCTACACAATATTGGGAAACTTATGTTTTACAGAAGATAAAATCCTAAAAATAAAATACTCATCGTGAATTGTGTTGTGAATATGAGAAATGCCCACTACACATGAAGAATATTAAAAAACACTGCAAAGTATTGGGAAATTGATGAAGCGCGACTGTTGGTTTACCCATCTGAAGAATAAAGTCTAACGTAGAAAAAATGAAAAGCTCCTCTCGAGTGGATAAACTTTCATACAGTACAGAGGAGATAGTCACATAACCAAAAGCAATTTTCGTCTACAATTCATTTAAAACTTCACCAAACTTTCGAGAAAAATAATACATTTTTTACTTAGAAAGATTCACTGACATTTGCCATTCTATAACCAATTCTTGCACTCTGCTGCACTTTATATCTGTAAACCTTACTTAACTAGCATGAAATTTTATCCAATTTTTCATCAATGTATGACATAATAGTTTTTAATAGCATTAATTTTCACATTTGAAAATCTTTACTGTACATTTTGGAACTTCAATATGCGTTATTGAAGTTTACCGAAGTATCATATTTTCTTTAACATTTTCCACGTCACAAATCATTAAAATAATGTCAAACATTCTCCATCCGGTCCATATATCTGAATTTTACTCAAAAGTTGAGGAAAATTTCCTAGCCAGATTTTTTCCGTGTAAATATTAGGACAAACTTTATGATCCAATTACAATTTTTTTATACCTCCTACGTGATTTTCAATAATTTCACCGATTTCTGAAATCATTTTCAAACAGAGCACGTGCGTTACACATTTCTATCTGATAAAATATAAAGATGACAGATTTCAAAGTGAATAAAAATGTAAAGTGGACACTCTGTCAGAATGAGAATTCGCATATATTAGAGATGAATTTACCGCCTGTATTACAAGTTTATGCATAAAAACTACTGTCCGACGTAGTTCAAGTCACAAGTAAACGTATGTCACAGTTTTTTATTCTTAATCCTATTCTCTGAAATCAATAAATAACTAGGACATCAAATATAAAGGTTACTGAGAATTGCCCACACACATATTGATGTATCATTGCTTCTACCTTTTCACTCTAATAGTTTGATTAACGAGGTAATTTAAATGTATTCGAAAAGCCTCATTGTCTCGCAGTCTCTGCCATTCCCTCTGATTCTTCTTTAATTTTTTACTTTTTGTTAATTTCTCCATTATCTCTATTTCCGTCCAAAAAGTGTTTACAAATAAAGGCACTCATTTTACGATTTTTCTGTAACTATGAGAGAAAAATCATAAGTGAAGAGAATTTTCATTAAGACTTTCTCCCATCGCAACCCTCTCCACCCCCTCTCTCTTTTTATGTTCTGTTTTATGAGCGTTAGAACTTACCACTACCCATTAATTATAAAGTATATCTATAATACATCTCCGAATAAACCATGTACTATTTCTTTACAATTTATAATAATAGTGTATAAAATCTATTATACAGGGTGTTTTTTTTATCTTGAGACATATAAATATCTCAAGAAATACGTATCCAACGAAAAAATGTTTGTCATAAAAACTTTATATTTTCGAGGGGAAAAAGCGACGCCGCAAAAGTTTACCCCAAACCCCACCCCCTGAAGGTAGTAGGGGAAGTAACTTTAAAATTTCAAATAGGAACCTATATTTTTCATTGCACATTCAGATTCTCCATAAAAAAATACGTAAGTTTTATTCGAAAATTTGTTTTCGATTTGCGCCAGATGGCGATGCATTTGCAAAAAATCACATTGTTGACTATTTGAGTAATGCGCTTGCAAACAAAAGTAAAACCAAGAATCTTATTTCTTCATTCCATTTAAACGAAATAAAAAAAAATGAGAAGACTTTGAATTAATTCCCCCAACATTCTTAATTTATTTTTGAATGGCGCCAGGTACAGGAATTGGAATGCAGGAGTCGCATCCACATTCCACCCCTGGTGAACAGCCCTCGGTTGCGCGAATCGAAGAAATTTTTCCGAATAAAACTTACGTAATTTTTAATAGAGAATCTGAGTCTGTAATAAAAAATAAAGGGTCCCATTTGAAATTTTAGAGTACTCCCCTTCCGCCTCCAGAGGGTAGGGTGTGGGGTAAATTTTTGCCGCATGGAAAAATTATTCATATTCAAAATTGTTATTTCCAAAGCAGAAAACATAAGATATGAAATATATGACTGAAAGAATTTCAAATATTTTCTGATTTAGAAAAATTCTCTAGCTTTCATGGTATTGATTTTGGGTGAACTTCCGATTAAGGCTTACCTCCAAAATCATTCACACTGCGTATACCTATGTATTTTGATGCGCTGATTACGAATATGATAGTGAAAATTGG
>JAUMHM010083935.1:0-12851 GCA_032362435.1 Melikaiella ostensackeni | reverse complement strand
GTGTGTGTGTGTGTGTGTGTGTGTGTGTGTGTGTGTGTGTGTGTGTGTGTGTGTGTGTGTGTGTGTGTGTGTGCGAAGTTGAAACTTATTTGGATACTCAAGGTGATTTTCATAAATTAAAAAAAAAAATTTTAATTTGAAATTAATATATTATCTCCCTAATAGGCTCCTTCAACCTAAACTTAATTAGGATAGTTTATTTACATATAATATTTATGTCGGTCTCTAAATGTATCTAAATGTAACAGTAATACTTTGAGATTTGTTAAAAAAAGATTTAATAAAACTAAATTAAGCTTGTTAAAAGTTATGATAATAAAATAATTTTCTAATATCTATGAGATATAGTCTACCTTGTGTAATAGTAAAGGTTTACAGCTCAAATGTGCATTACAGTTGAGAAGACAGAAAAATGTGGGGCTTATAACCAAGATTTTAATTTGTTTGAAATTTGCCTCTGACATTTTGTCAAAGTAACCTTAAGGTACTCTTGTAATGAGTCAAACAGGTATAAATAAAAATTATATTATTAAAGGTATGACATGTTTTATGCAGAATTATTGTCAAGATTTTTCCAATTATTTACTTATATATTTTTTAGTTATTTTTATAATCACTTTTTGTCATTTGTTTAATATGTAAACTTAGCATTACTTATATAAATCAGAATATTTTCTATACTAATTCTTTTTCGATATATTTCAGGTTTATTTGGTAATTCCGGATCGAGTTTGAATTCAGATGACTCTTTTTTGTCATCCAATGGTTCGTCGTCGTTTCTGATCAGATAAGTGGCTTTTATTTTATCTTGATATGTTTATATTTAGCAAGAAGAAAATGTGGAATTTTTTCTTTGTTAAAATTTTTATTTACAGGATATGCTGTTCTTTCAAGGGGACTTAAGAGCCATATCCGTACCTGACATCGTTTGAGTTTGTTGGAAACTCAATATATATATATATATAAAATTCGTAGGTATTTCTAGAGGTTCCCTTTTTTCTTATATCGTGAGAATTTAGGACCAATGATGAGTGACAGAGTTTCACTTATGACACTTATGGGAAGTTAAAATCTTGCGGGATTAACTCTTATTTATTAATAATATTCTCGATCTGAGAATAATGCAAGAGATATACCTTTCTGTGTTTCGAAGTGCAATGTCATTCATAATTGTTTCCTAGGGTAATAAAGAGATCGAATTCGTCCTTCTTAAAGGATTCTTACGTGTAGATTGAAAACTCTCCTTTATATTTATCGCGATTCATTTTATAGTTGGATCGAAGTTGATTTCTTGTATTTCAGAATTTGAGTGATTAGGATTTATTATTGAAGTTTCTGTCGCATCCGGTTTCTGTTTATCCTAATCGGAGGTCAAAGGATGAGCACACAATTTCAATTGATCTGTATGCACTATTTTTGTTTTATTAGGTCCTAATTTAACTAAGGCGTCTCTTTCGCCTAATAATTTTTCAAGGACAAAGGGTCCATTCAAATAGGGGTCGAATTTATCATTTCTCTTGTTCACTCTCAAGTACACTTGTTCACCTTCTTTAAAATATTTTGGACTGGATCTTTGATCATAGTGCCGTTTGGATCTTTCCTTAGCCAATTGAATTCTAACCTGAGTTAGTGATTGAACGTTGTCTAATTTCTGAAGAAATTTCTTTAAATAACCGAGATAAGTTTTGTCCGATTCAGAGAGAGTAAACCTATCTGGAATATTAGCGTCTTGTCCAAGAACCAATGTATAAGCGGCAAAACCTGTAGCGAATCTAAGCCAATCGTCCCAATTAGTAGCAGTGTCAAATTGTCTGAGGTACTCGATCAGTGTCTGATGACTGCGCTCCAAAGATCCTAAACTTTGTGGGTGATACGCAGTTGACTAAATTCTCCTTATACGGAAAATTTTGCAAAATGTTTGGATGCATTGACTGATCAGGTTCGATCCTTAATCGGTGTGAATTATGCGAGGACAACCATATCGTGAGATAAATTCCTCGGCTAGAGCCAAAGCTATAGTCGCTGAATATATGTTTTTCAAAGGGATCGCGTCAGAATATTTGGTAAAATTACACTGAATAGTTAAGATGTAGGAATTTCCTTTGGAAGACGCTGGAAGGGGTCCCACCAAATCAATTTGGATTTTGTCAAAAGGTTCCCTAAGGGTGTCGGTAATTATCATTGGTTGTCGGGTCCCTATTCGTTCTAATTTATTTCTTTGACAGTACAAGATCCTACTATTCTCTGAACGTCAGCTTTCATATTCTACCAGTAATACATAGCTCTTATTCGCCATAAGTTTTAGACATTCCCTTATGACCTCCAACTACCGATTCGTGGAATTCTCTTACTATATCATCTCTCATATCTCTAAGGGGAGTGATAATTTCTCCTGGGCAAACAACTACAAAGAGCTCTTGAGTTTCCAAAATGTTGGCGAATTGTTTGTTCTGCCGAGAGCCAAGAAAGTTCACCAAGATCATTTCCCTTATTCGAGATTAGCTTTTTGATAGATAGATAGCTTTTTTGAGAGGAAGCACTGCTCCTGACACTATATTGAAAAATACTTTGTCTTCCCCTTGTTATTTACAACAAGACTGAAGATATATCGTCCGTTACGATTAAAAGCAATAGTTTCACCGGGCTTCGGATTTTCTTTTCGGATATCTTCAGTCCTCAAAAGACCCTTAGCCTCTAAACTATCATTTGTTTCTGATACTGAATATCCATCCGCAGAGATTAGATGCGCAATATGTCCTTTTCCCAAATATATCTTATCTTTACTGCAAGATATACAATCCTTTTCCAGGATTAAGATCTGGTTAACCGGGATATTCATACAGGAACCTGTAGAACTCTCTTCAATTTCACCTACAGTACGTATATTCGTAATAAGATTTTCACTCCAGACATTGCTTGTCTGTGATCCAGCCGAAGTTAGGGGCGAAAGCGACACCAAATCCTGACTCAGGCTAGATACTTGTTTCGGATTTTGAAGCAAACTTTGATTCAAAAGGCCCAAAAACTCGTAACCATCAGGCTCGCATTGCCTATCCCCTCCCAGCTTGGGTCCGCTTTCGTTGTGAAGCATATCGGACTGACAACGAGGTCCCTGATTATTCAGTTGAGTTTTACCCTCAATTTCTTTTTCTTTCCTTACGAGAGTCATACGAAACAACCGTTCCAATACTACCCCCAGATCTTCCTTGCCATGGTCATCTCTTCAAGCGTCAACCATACCTACATACGTACGACCTACAGTAATCGTAGCAGTTAAGTTGGTGTTTGGCTTCATGGATTCATTTCTTTCTGAGGGGTTTCTCGACAGAGTGTCAGCATTTGAGTTGATTTTTCCAGGTTTATACACAATAGTGTAATCATACTCACTAAGCTTCATTCTCCATCGAGCCATTCTTGAAACAGGATCTTTCAGCCCATGCAACCAAACTAAAGGTCGGTTCTCTGTTACCAAGGTAAAATTTTGCCTGAAGAGATAAGGCCGGAAATGTTTAACATTAAAAACAATGGAGAGCAATTCCGTTTCAATAGTAGAGTAGTTCAATTCAGCACTTTGAAGGGTGCGTGATGCAAAAGCGATAGGTAAGTCTTGTCCTATGGGACCCTGACTTAAACCTTCATCAAGTGCGTAATTAGGTGCATCTGTGGTCAAAACAAATGGTTTCTTAAAATCTGGGTACTGTAATATCGGTTCAGTACATATCTTATCTCTGAGAATTTCAAAGGCTTCCTGTTGTACAAGAGTCCAAATAAACTCAACATTATCCTTTAGGAGCAAAGTCAGAGGTTTAGCTATTCTTGCGAAATCAGAAACGAATTGCCTATAATTTCCCACTAAACCAAGAAATTGCTTAATATTCTTCTTTCCTTTTGGGAAAGGAAAAAGTTTTGCAGCTGAGATTTTCCTTGGGACTGGCTTGACTCCGTCATGAGAATTCACATGTCCTAAATAAGCAATTTCGCGTTTAAGGAAGTGACACTTCTCTGTCTGGAGGGCCAAGCCAGCAGATTTTCATCGAGCAAGAAGAGCTCTTAATTTCCGAGAATGCTCTTCCAACGAAGAAGCATAAACTACAATATCATCCATATAGACGAATACTCCAGTCCATCACCCTTTGGAAAGTCGCAGACGGTGCGTTCTTCGAACCAAATGGCATTCTGGTGAACTCTAAGTGTCCACACGGTGTTGAAAAACCCGTTTTTTTGCTGAGAATCAGGATCCAATCGTATCTGATGCAACCCTGATGCTTAATCTAGGACGGAAAAATACTTGACTCCGCCAAGTTGATCCAAAAGGTCAGTTATGTCGGGAAGCGGATAAGCATCCCAAACAGTTTTCTCATTTAAGGAGCGATAGTCTATGACCATCCTCCACTTTTTATCACCCTCAGAATCTAGTTTTTGGGGACATTACACAAGGGAGAATTATAAGAGGAAACTGAAGATTTTACTACTCCAGATGTTAATAATTTGTTAGTCTGTTTCCGTATTTCGTCCTCGTGAAATGGAGGATAACAGTACTGTTTAGTGTTTATCGGAACTTCATCTGTAGTTTCTGTTTTGTGAGACAAGACATTTGTAGCGCCTAATTGGTCGCCTTCTAAGAAAAATTGAGGAGAATAATCCAACAGTATGATAAGAAGGCTATCTTGCTCTTCATTATTCAAGTCTGAAATGTTTACAACTTTCAACATTTCCGAGAATCGTGAGGATCAAGTTTTTTGTCTGTCTGTTGACAGTGGATTTCCAGAACAACGATTCAAAGGTGCTACAGCATCATATTCTCCAAGGTGTTACAGGTGGAATAGTTAAACTGACCTTTTTCGGAGTGGAATTTGTAATAAAAAGATTCGCTTCACCATTCTTTTTAAGGACTAAGGCTTCCCCAGCGAAAATCCCAGGTCCACAAGGGATTTTTCTAACATATCCTTCGTTAAGCTGAGTAACGGTTAGAGGCAAATGGAATTACTTTTTCGCCCTGGCAGGTATTTGAACAGTAACATGGAAAAGTAGCTGAAGGCGATCATCACCTATTGAAAGTTGGTCTTTTGAAAAATTTATGACTACCCTATGTTGCGTCAAAAAGTTTATTCCTATAATACCATCTTGACATATAGGAAAAATTTCCGGAATTATCTGAAAAGCGGTCTCGAGTCCTCTTATCATTAATTCAACTTCTCCAAGAGTAGGGATCATATTAAAGCCAATTCCTATTAAATTGAAAATTCGTTTCTTGTTTATGTGCACAAAAGGTTTCAGCACCTTTTCTTTAATTAGACTGACACTAGCCCCGGTGTCAATCATGAAAACACATTTTCCAGAAAGAAAGGCAGAATTTCCCAATTCTACTATCGGGGTTGGTGCAGCTTCCCCCAATTCTCTAAGTCTAAGGATTACTCTTTTATTTGAGCCTGTTTCAACGGCTTTCGGTTGTCTGTCAAATAGTTCATTTCTTGGGTTTTGATCTCGAAATTTCTATTTTAAATGCTCACGTTCTGAAGAGTGTTTTTCATGGATTCGACAATCTTTAAGAGGATGACTATTTATGGGACAATAATGACAACCAGATTTCTCTTTGCCCTTCACAAATTCTTTGCGAATTTAGGGCGATCTCTTTTTAAATGTTCTAACTTTTTACAATAGAAACATTCTGTCTTGCTAATCCATTGTTCTTATCTTCGAATTTATTTTCAGTTCGCAAATGTGCTATTCTCTCATTCGAATGAAATGGCGGTTTCGGGTTTTATCCTATATTAGAACTCGAAGCAGCGTCGGGTGCTGACATTTCCATATGTACTCTCTTCCAACCCTTGAATATGAGATCCTCCTGATTCGCGAGTGCAGTAGCTTTGTCTAGCATGTTCATTTCTTTATCTCTTACTTGGGAATAAATGTTGTAATCTAAAACGCGTAAGAAATTTCTGATTGCTGTAGTTCTGTAATCTTTACGCATTCCAACGCCATCTTCACCCGGAGTGTTTTCTAAAATTTGAGAAACTGATTTATTGAGAGTTAAGTTTACTCGTGCTCCGTATTCTGGAACAGTTTCACCCGGTTTATTTTTACGTTAGCTAAATCTTGCATAAGTTGACTTATGTCTTAATTTTGGGAGTAGATTTGATTCAAAGTTCTTCGAATCCCATCAAGAGTGATCCCTCTTGTATCTTGGATATGTTTTCTCGCTTCTCCCATTATTTTCGTTCTAATTAGCATGGTTGAGCATGAAGTGTCAGAAGGATCAATTAACGAAAGTGCGGCTCTACAATGATCATCAAACCGAGTGATGGACATATTTTTCCATCAAAGGAGGGAATCATCCCTTGAACTATTTTTTAAATTTTATTAAAATCGCGGGTTCCGGTCAAAGCGATTGCATTTTCTGACAGGAGAGTAGGAAGGTAAACAGGTGTTTCGTGTCTTGCCAAGGGGGAAGAATTTCCGAGATTTGAATTTATAGATGGACTAATATCGCTTCTTAAGGAATTTTGAGAAGACGGTAAAGTTTGCATTATCATGGAAATACCAACCACTGCACTCGGATCAACAGGACCCCTATTGGTCGGTTTTCTTTCATTTCTTGAACCTGAAGGTTCGATTTTATCGCTGGACGAGAGCGGGGGATCGCTCTCCCGAGCCCTCTTTTTCCTACGCAATTTAGGCATTTCAATTAATTACGCTAGGACTTACTTGAATTTTAATTCAATTCTGTACTTTATATTAACACTTTTTCTCGTCTTATAAAAAAAGTTTATGAATGTTTAAAAGATTAAAATTCTAAGTGTACATGATAAGATCGAGAAAAATAATAATCACTTCACAATTTTTTAATTTTTGGAGTCCTCTTGTATGATTTGGAAGTTTGAGCTGAAGTTCCACTTTAAGATCTGGTAGACCTTCGGAAAATCATCGAAATTCTGCAATTCTGGAAATCCCTCGATACGTAACCTTTCACAGGCCGTCTAACGATGCGGTAACCCTTCACGGGTCCGTAATCAGGAACGATGATCAAAAAATGGGATTTTCCAAAACAATGAAAATTCTAAAGCCAATAATTGTTAAAGGAATGTCTGGTGGTCTTTTGCAATCATAAACAATTCTGGTGCAGCTTTACAACACCCTCTGCTATCGGGAAAAAAATTAATTGCTGACGTCACATAATTTGATGTTAAACTAGCCAATCTCGTTGAGCGCCGCCCTTACAATTCCAGTTGAAAAAGCGTCGTTATAATTCTTGGTATTTTACTTTTTCGACTCTTGATGATTGACGTTTTTCTGTCAAAATCACGCTTACGAGCGTGATTTACGGCGTCTGAATGGCGCCTAGCCGCCTCAACTCTTTATGTGAGTCAATAAATCATCTATGCACCTGATCTAGATCGCACGTGTCAAGCTTGAGATCGCGCATGTCAAGCTTTGCCTGGACCCGTTTGTACATGTTATCTGAGAGTAACCACTTTAAGTTGATAATATTATTCCTAACTTCCACTTATTGCTAAAAATTTATCTGAGAAACAGAGAGGATCATTTATGATAAAATATTTATTATCATTTTACGGTTAATCATTCTTTCTGAGTAGAGTTTAATTAAATTTATTATTCAATAATCCAATAAACTTTACTTAGTTCGAAGAACGTTTGAACCAATTCAAATTTTACCACTCCATTTGTAACTAGCTAGGGAGTATTTAGTAATGGGGTTCTAACGCCCTGGCTTCCTAGTTCTAAAACGACGCACGCCGTTACACATAACAGTTTGTTTTCTACCAAGACTAACCTTCCTGATAAAATGACGTCAACTTGGATTACTCAATAGAATTTGTGATATGCGCATATGTGAAGACTGCTTTGATGATCATAGATTCTAAACGGTAACTTTCTTCTCGCCCTACTGGTATTGAAAAGTGGCATTTTCATACTTTAATGAAATAAAACCTTATTTACTCTGAAATCGTTCAGGCTATTTTAATCTATTTCAAACTATTTTAATTATATTAAATGGTCTGGAAGATATCTGAGTAAATAAGGTTTTTCCCTCTACGAGTATCATTGTGATAAATATTTGATTGTTTTCATTTCCTAAACATATTGTTGTAGTCAGCAGTTGCCGAAACATATTGAACTTTAATTTATAGACTTCCTGTAGTAACTGTAACGCAAAATTACGTTTTCGAAAAAGTATAACTATAACTGCAATGAGTTACTTCTTTTGCAAACTAACTCAACTATAATGAGAGTGACTTTATATCTAACAAGTAACGTATACCCAACACTGCTAATTAGGGGCAATTAATTTTATTACTACAATTTTAAATATACGAGCCATATTAATAAATATAGATAAAATTCCTTTATTTGTTTGATCAATTTTTTTAACAACTATTTTATTATTATTATCTTTACCAATTTTATAAAATCGACACACTGAGAAAAATGTTTGGTTCGAACAATATAATTTTGTTGGTATTTATGGGACGAAATTATTCTGTTGGTTCAACTAAATTTATGTTTACATAGTAAAACGTTTTGTTAACAACAAAACAACATTTTGTTACATGAATATTTTTCTCAGTGCAGTTGTTTATATACTAGTCTAGTACCATTCTTTCATTTTTATCAAAATTTTTTGAAGTTTGGTTCTATGTCTATTATATAATAGTGACATATCTCTTATTTTACACAGTTACGCTATATGAATAAGGGAAAACTCGGAAAATTTACGTAGCAACCTGTAAAATCTCCTTTTTTATCAACACAATATTCCAATAACATAAAAAGTACATAATTTCGAAAATATATATGTGTGACGCCTATGTTAAAATTACATACACTTACTATAGAAAACGCGTGACGAAGGGGGGGGGGGGGTAAAATTGTCCGAATAAAGCGTGATGTAATACTTGAACGGCCGCTTTCATAAAGTATAATGTTTCAAGTTTCCCGCCTTGAAAATGCAGCACTGATAAGTTCCACCATCTGACGACGGAACTGTGAAACGTTTGTGACTAGAATTTGAACTATGGAGGACATCTGAAATTCCGTCATTTTGTGGAAGATACTTGTCTGTCCCGAAAGTTCGATTTTCAAAATTTGACCATGCAGCGAGTACCGATGATTATTTCCCGAAAAATGGCACTTTTGAGGTAAATTCAATTAATTCTTATGATGAAAACAGGTGAACATTTCATTTATCATAATTTTTCTGCATGGATTTAAATCCCGGCTTTTCTTCGCTTTGCTCGTCTTTGCTAAACTTACGTTGAACAGTCAGCACTGACCTGTCTGACTTTATTTTTATGAGAGCTCGAATGTAACGATATAGTTTGAACCGCGATCGGTGAGAATAGACTGATTTTGGAATGGGCAATAATCCGTCGTTCTAAACCTTCTAGACTGTCCTATTATGTAATGATCAATCCAAGCTTGCAAGATTTCACGTTTGATTTCGAATCATTTAATAAGATATAATCATTCCTTTTACTTAAAAAAATTAAAGTTTGATAAAGGTTTACAGTTTTTGAAGAATTTTTCGTTAACTCAAAAACACAGTTTATGGAGCATATGTATATAATTTCAAGTTTTCTTATATGTATATTTCTACTGAGAGTCGGTGTCATTTTTCTGCCATCCAGAAAAACGGACCGCGTGCGTGTGTGCGTCCGTGTATAACTCGTAGAATATGGAACAAATCCCTTCCATCCAATCAACAACTGCGATGAATTCATTTTTCAAATCACTGTGCTATTTTCTTGGAACTATATGTATTTGTTTATTTAAGTACCTATATTTACTTGTTTTAAATATGCAAATTATCAAGCTCATATCAAGAAAGATGTGCAGAAAAAAACCTTAACTTATTCTTGTTCTTTTCTCAAAAGACAAAAATCCCTACAAAAATTGAATCCAATTGGATGAAACCTTGCACTCCCACATCGAGATCAAAGATTAAACTCTAAATATCTTCTTTGTTTTCGTGGTTACAAAAAACATGTTAGGGACGATATTAGCCTAATTTTTTATTGTAAATTTAACGGTGTTGTGTAATTTCATAAACAAAAATGTTTAGACTTTTTCTTACATAATTTACCTCTTTTAATAATCGAGACTTTTAGTGTACCTAGACTTATAGATATTTTCGATACAAATTTATTGATACCATATAAATTGTCTTTACACTCATCTCGCGTAACTGTGCCGCCCTCGGGTCGGGTGTGCACAGTAACAGGGGCTATTAAAATCTAGTTTCAACCGGATTTAGAGCGACGAGTGAATAAACACTCAAGACTGCATGTGTAGTCTCTGAACCCGACGCACTTCTAATACGGCGCTGACTACCCGACCGAAGACCTTGAGTATTGGGCTTCAAGGGACGCTCAGGGGGCAGACAGAAGCATTCAAGCGTGACCGACCGAGAAGCCGGCTCAAAAACGGGTGGCACAGTTACGGGAGATGAGTGTATTATTATTTTTATTAATATTATTTTTTTTATTTTTATTTAAAAGTAAATGAAAAAGGTCTAAATAAACATGAAAATAATTTATTAGGATCCAATAAATTCGTATCGAGAATATTTACAAGACTAACTACGCTAAAGGACTTAATTATCAGAAGAAAAAGAAAATTATGAAAAATATGTCTCTAAAAATTTGTTTCTATAAAAGTACACACCACCATTGAATTCACAATAAAAAATTAAGCTGAAACTGTCCTGAAAATTTTTTTTTACCACGAAAACAACGAAGATATTTAGAGTTTAATCTTTGATCTCGATGCGGAAGTGCAAGATTTCATCCGATTGGATTACATTTTTTAGGGATTTTCTTTTTTCCAAAAAGGAACAAGAATTTCCAAGAACACATTGCATTTTTCAAACTTTCCTATTTTTGAACCACCCTAATGTATATGTATCATTCCATAAAAAAGGGACCACTTTGTCGATATGGAGTTAAGATCGTAGGTATATACCTGGATAAATTCCCACCATTTTAGACCCAGAACGAACCCTCTACGTTGAAAAATAAGTCGCCGCAGGGCACTTTTGAACTTGGAACTTCGAAAACCTACTTTTCAAGAAAAATTAATCTTAACTTGGCGAGTGCGATAAGCGCACGTGTTTTATCTTTTCTTAAAACATGAAATTGACCCATTTCCGGTCACTTCCGGGATACATTTCTGAAAATACCTACATAGGTCGCTATATAGGATCCTATATAGGAATCTATACATTCTCGTATAGGGACGTTCTATAGAAGGTACATAGGAACCTGTATAGATTCCTATGTAGATACCTATGTAGGTACCTATAAAACGTCCTATTCCAAAACAATATTTTCAAAAATGTAATAAAATGTTTCACAGTAGTTTTCTATGAAAGCTACAGCTGCGCAGTAGTTTTTATTGACTGTTGGAATGCCCAAGTACATAATATATGCACTGAAAGCATAAGCCTATATTAATATTATTAAAATTTTTCAACTTTATTAATTTTTTAATTATGTAAATAATGTAAGGAACCTCTGTAGAATCATATATATATATATATATACCTATGTCCCTTCCTATAATTTTTCCCTGTAAGGGAATGTATAGGTACCTATATATGATTATATATAGGTTCCTATATAGAATCCTATATAGCAGCGTATATGAGTATTTTCATTCGGGTACAAGGATAATGTCACTACATAGAGTATAGATTAAAGTATGATTTGCCATCGAAACCCTAAAATCGATACTTCAGACCTTCACCTTTGTTTATGGAATGATACATATATTATTGATGAAATGCTATACATATAAAACATTTTAAAAATTGTATGTGAGAAATATTTCTAGTTCGAACAATGTTAAGGTTGTGTTTACAAAATTGTCACCTCTGAATTCATTTTTGTATCAATATATGAATTATTCTTCAATTTGTCCCTTATTAAAGATACTTCAACAAAAATCTATTCTAATTTAAACCATGCAAATTATTTTAATAATGGCCGTGGCTTCGTGTACCGAAATTTCGGTACGAATAGCGGAATCTGGAAAAGAGAATATCTGTACCTAAGTTTAAAAAATACAAATTTCACATTACAAATATTTCGTGGGGGTTTAAAATTTTTTTAATTTTTTGGAAAATGAATCAAGAACATTCAAACTGAAGGGCGTTGCAACCAGGCCCTAACCTCAAAATTGAATTGCCTCATTTTACTCCATAAATACTAGAATTACGTCTTTTTACATCTGGTTAATTTTAATACTTTTTGTGTAGAACGATTTTTTCGCATGCTCAGGTCAGAATCCAAAAAAATTGTTTCTCACAAAAAGTATTGAAATTAGCCAATTTTTCACTCTGAATACAGACTTGATTCAACACAGGAGTAGGCCCTAAGTATCTAACAAAGATGTAATTCTAGTACTTATGGAGTAAAATGGGGCAATTCAATTCTGAGGTTAGGGCCTGGTTCCAACGCCCTTAAAATTGGTGCGATTCTTCTAAAAATCAAAAAAGAATATGGGACATGGAAGCAAATGTCTGTATATACTTAAAAAAAAAGTTATTCAATGAACAATTTGAAATGAATTTTAAAAATCCCTTTAAAAAGGTGTGATTTAAACTTAATTTAAAAAAATTGTATACAGTTGTTAATATCGTTAATATTTGTCTGAATCAGTTCAACGTTTTTTCGGCAAGTTGAAACCAAGAGAGTACAATGAAAATTCCAAATCAAATTACCAAGTAACACATTTCTTAGCAAGTCCATTGAGAGGATTAAGGGCCTTCGAAATCATGGGGAAATCCTAAATGTAAAACTGAGTCCAAACGAAGAAGCCATTTTGTCTAGTTT
>JAUMHM010083934.1:0-12852 GCA_032362435.1 Melikaiella ostensackeni | reverse complement strand
GAACGTTCCAGGAACTAGCCGCTGGGACTTTCGGAACGTTCCAGTGGAACGTTCCGAAAGTCCCAGGGGCTAGTTCCTGGAACGTTCCTGGAACGTTCCCGGAACGTTCCGTGCTATTAGGGAAGTCAGTAGCAACAGGTTCAGGATACATATTGTAGAACGATTCCATTTTAAATCATGCAGTGAGGTCCAGATTAGGGTGTCAGATTAATCTACAATGAGAATAAAAGGATATGTATCTCATAGTTTAGCCAAAAAAAATTATCTTAGGAATTAGGAGCTATTAAAGTTAACCTTCCAATTGTCAAAATCTGTCGAAAACTGACATATTTTTTTTAATGCTGCATTTTTCTACTGATCACATGTTTGGATATATATTTTTGTGAAGGATGTAAGAATCCTTGATCTATCTAATGATACAAAGAAAATATATAAATTATGGAAAATGACAAAATGGCGGAAATTTTTCTGAAAAAAAAGAAAATGGATTTTCTCAAAAAGTCCACCTTTTAAAATTTTTATTTTTTTAGGAAAAATTGTTGACATTGTGCCCTACATTTTTCATAAATGCTTTTTCTAGGTTAACCATTCTTTCAGCAACAAAACATTTTTGTGTCAAAAAATAAAATAAAAATATTTTTGCGTGAACTACTAAGAAAACGGATAAATGTAAGAAGTACAAAGTTGTTTAGAATTAAAATTTCTACAAAAAATATTCTACACTTCTTAAAAGGTTGCATTCCATCGACTAAAATATTCACGAATATTGTCGAAAAAAATCATAATTGTTAATTCTTTATCACCAGCGAGTAAATTTAATCAAAAATTACATTTTTTATATATTAACATTTACTGTATGTTATACGTAGATGAAAATAAAATCAATGTCTTCTACGGAAATTCCAAAAAATTAAAATACAGTATAAAGTCGTTGGAATGCAACCTTTTAAATAGTGGTAAGGACTTTTTTGTAAAAATTTTAATTCTTAACAACTTTGTACTCTTCACATTTACCCTTTTTTTTAGCAATATATGCAAAAATGAAACATTTTTATTTTTTGATAAAAAAATTTGTTCTTGCTGAAAAAATGGTTTACCTAAAAAAAGCATTAATGGAAAATATAGTGCACATTGTCAACAACGTTCGCTAAATAAATGAAAATTTTTAAAGGTGGACTGTTTGAAAAAATTCATTTTTAATACTTTCAGAAAAATAGCCGCCATTTGGTAATTTTCTAAAATTTTTCCTTTTTCTTTGGATCATTCGATAGATCGAGGATCCTTCCATAATTTAAAAAAATAGATATTTGAATATATGTAATCAGTAGAAAAATACTGCATTAAAAAAAATCTCAGTTTTCGACAGATTTTGACAATGGAAAGGTTAACTTCAATATCTCGTAATTCCTAAGATAAATATTTTTCGGCTAAACTTTGAAATACATTTTCCTCTATTTTCATTATAGAATGATATTTTCAAAGGCCAAATTATTGACACCCTAACCTGGAATTTTCTGCATGATTTGAAATGGAATAGGTCTTCAGGAATTTTCGATATCTTGAATAGTTTTTAAGGAAAAAAAGCTTCAAG
Source organism: Melikaiella ostensackeni (assembly GCA_032362435.1). Lineage (NCBI taxonomy): Eukaryota > Metazoa > Arthropoda > Insecta > Hymenoptera > Cynipidae > Melikaiella > Melikaiella ostensackeni. The sequence continues at coordinate 11,261 of JAUMHM010083934.1, read as the reverse complement.
AAAATAAAATATATTTCTATAAAATCTTATAGAAAATGAAGTATCGATTAGGTCCAGTGAACCAAGCCACCCTTTCCATTTTGAATTAAAAATGAATAATGGTACCAATTAATTGAAAAGGAATAAATCAATTTAATTTATTTGATTAACTTTTAACAAAAATTATTCAAACAATGAATTTAATTTAGAGAATTTAATAGAATAGTAATTTAATTACAATCAAATTAATTGACCGAAACTATCTTATCTTTAAATTACAAAAAAAAAACAATTCAAAAAATCTGCCAAGTACAACTACACGAATCTGTGAAATAAAAGTTGGTCAAGTAATTTGAAAAAAAATTCATAATAAAATATATTAAGAAAGAAAATATGATTAAAAAATAAAATTTAAAAAGCCATGTTAGATATTTTAAACCTTGGTGGGATTGAATGTGTAAGCAGAATAATTTTTAAAAATTGCTGGGTATGGGAGAGTTATGGTATACTTTACGAAGCACAGGAAAAGTGCAAAAATCTGAGTTTATAAGTACACAGTATTACACTCAGAAGGCACAAAATGTAGTATATGTAAAGATCCAATGAGGAAAAAAAATTCTGCCCTATTCTAATCCCGCCAAGTTTTAGAATATCTAACATGGCTTTTTGAAATTGATTTTAAAAACTGCAATAGGGTACATTATAAAAAAAGTTTTTCAATACATTTTACTATAAATTTTTTTTTCAAATTACTTGGTCAACTTTCATTTCACACATTCGTGTAGCTGTACTTGGCAGATTTTTTGCATCGCAGATGTTTTTGGTGAAATTTAATACTTTAATGTCAATAGGGGACCTCTAAATGTTATTGAAACGGCTCCTCCTGTCATACAGCTCATTTAGACATAAAAAGGTACCAACACAACGTGAGTGCGTTTAGATTTGACGGCTTTTTTGCCTTATAAAATGAATCACCCTAATGTCCGTGTCTATACGATGTATTTACGATATCATGCGATGTCGAGTGACATCTTAAAGACATGTATATAGAATATATTATCGTAACAATTTCGAAAAAATGTCGTAAAGCCGTCCTCGAATCTGTGTGTCGACTAGTTAATATTTTAGCCGCTTTGCAGTTTTTTGTTGATGAAAATCTAATAGTTTAATGCTCTCAAGGAAAAGTCAATTATTTTGTTGTTCAACTTAATTTTAGTTTCACTAGGACTGAAAAAAATGTATTATGAGGTTCTTGTTAATTAAAAATATATTGTTCTGTCAGAAACTCCCGACTTAAAAATTTTCTTCAAAACGTTAATGGCTTGGCATAAATACGGTTTGAGGAGTACAAAATCGATGAAGAACCGAAGATTTTATTTAAATCATTTTCAAACGGTTTATACGACAGTATGATCCTTTTTTAAATTAAGTTTTGTACCTATAATACTTTCTCGCACATCATATGATCAACATCTTAAAGAAAACAGTACTTTTTTTTTAGTATGCGATTAAGTTAACTCAAAACACATGTTACGACAAGAAACGTTTTTTAAGTTCATACATATAAAGCATTTTCTAACAAAAAATATATATAAACGAAGGCAAATAAATTTGTTTGTCTATAATAGATTGTTTGTATGACTTATTATTTAAAGCAATCTTATGTGGAGCGTCATTACAATCACACTCTTACACTTATAATATGAGTAAGATCAACCCCTCTATACATGTGATGAATGTCACTCCGGACTTGAAATTCTTTTTCCGTAGATGAAAATTACGTTCGAAAAATAATGTAACAGGAAATTAAATATCTTTTAAAGATGTGGACTAGAATGACGCTCGACCATCATTTTTACTGTTCGAATCACATTACTTTCGTGCACAATTAATTGTATTTCACTAACACGCAACATAATTTACACACTAATATGGCAAATCATAGATTTATAAAAGTAATCAAGTTCAATCGAATGAACTACTAATAATTATCACGAGATTTTGCGTTCTTTAATGAATTCGGTAGGTGTTGAAACCCGAAAACTGCCAGCGCCTTTCCATGTTCGCGCCAATTCCAGATAATTCCTGCTTGAACACTTGGGGAAATCTTTGCATTAGAGATTCTACTTCGTTTGGTCTTAAACCCGGTTCCATTTTCTGTAAGTAGGACCAAACGTAATCCACGCTAGCACCAAATGGATGAATGTGCAGAAACGTTGCAATGAGACCTGAAAGTCAAAGGGAACGTCCAAATTTAAAACTATTCAATTCAATCTATATAAGTTAGGCATGATAATTTCGAAAGTCTTTAATATCTACCGAAACTTTTGATTTTCTTTCGAATTTTGCATGGAATTAAAAGGCCTCTGACTCATTAGAGATGAAAAATAGTGTCAATAGTAGCATGGAAACATAGCAGAAAAATATAGGTAACGCATGTCTCGAATCGACTAAAAAGCTTGAAAAAAGATGCATAAGTGACAGAAGTCGCATGATATTACAAAAAGATCGCATAAAATCGCGTGCCGCATTCAGTTTCTTTACATCTATACTTACAATTACTATAATGTGTCAACATTTCTTGACCTTTATAATGTCAAAACTTTTAACTGTATGATACGGAATTCTCAAGCAAAGATATTTCCAACGCAGATTAACAAAACTCAACAGAAGTCGATTTAGATTTTTTTGGGGAATTTGCTATGGGAGCGTCCATAAACCACGTTGACAGTTTTTCTTTTTTTTATATCGTTGTTTCCTTTTTAACTTCACAGCAATTTTATTTTCGTCTTTAATTAAACGAAAGAAAAATTGTCCACTTGGTTTATGGACGCTCCCTATTATTATTATTATTATTATTATTATTATTATTATTATTATTATTATTATTATTATTATTATTATTATAACTATTATTATTATTATTATTTAATATTTTGATGTTCTTGTATCGATTACTGGTCAAATTGATTTTTGGAGAAATGAGAAAAAATCTACCGCGGCTCGGATTTGAACCGGGAACGCCGACTTTACATGAGTGGAGCGTTAACCAATTACGCTCCACTCATGTAAAGTCGATGAAATAACATTAATATTTTAAATTATTATTATTATTGATACTTCACTAAATAATAGTTCATTATATTAAAGCTGCTATTCAATGAGCTATTTATTTCCATTAAATATATTATAATTTATTTGTCAAGTGAATTAATTAGAAGAATTTCTTAAATTGATACACAAGACAAAGCCGAAAGTCTAAGGTCTACAGGGAGCGTTGCGGTAACTCAGTCGAAATCAAATACAGGGCATGAGAGCAATCTCCCACCTCATCTCTGCCTATGTACCCTAGGAGCTAGGTGTAATTCCGTGTGCCGTTCTAGTTCCGTCGGATTTTTTTGCTGAATATTACGTAAAATGTTGTGCTGATTACTAGAAAGTATGGTAGTCCCCCCTAATGGGTTAGTTTCGAGATATTCGCGTTTTTTATATTTTTTTATTAATGCAATGGTCCTCATATAATTCCAGTTTTTTTCAACTTCTAACATAGCATTGGATACGAAACCGATTTACGAGGAGGAATTTCCTGTATCATTTTTTGATTCAGTCAAATGTTAACATACAAAATTAGCAATCACGCTGAAAAATGAGCAAAAATAAAACTGTGCTTATTTTGGTTGAAATATTGATTCCACAGCAAAAAGTTTTTCACAAAAGTTGGACTACTCCTAGAAACATACTTTGACGTGCTATATCTTTAGAGATTTCTAATCAAATATTCTGGAAAGTCGTGCACCCATAGTGTAAAGCTTCATTAAAAAATTGTCATCAGCTATTTTTTGATAAAATAATCAATGTTTCTGCTGTAAACAACAATAAACAGAGTCTCGTTTTTAGCGTCTAATAATCGCAGAGACTTGTAATAAAACTGAATAATTTCCTTAAAAATTAAATAAAATATCTTCATTTTAAAATTTGGATTACTTATTCTTTGATTATTAAAGTTTATTTTTTTTTGGTTCAAATGTAATGGATCCTTATGACTGCTACAAAGGACAGTTCTTCAGAAGCCGCTTGGCCTCTCCATAAACCATCGCAAATTTTTACTACGCCAAAGGCTTAAAACGCGTCGGTCTTGCAAGGGGATGTCGCATCTCCAGTAAGGAGGGACAGCCTGTTTCAGGTCCGACAAGTTTACACCTGCGGCGTAGAAAAAATTTGGGACGGTTTGATGGGAGCCCATACTGCTTCCGAAAAACTATCTTTTGTAACAGTCATAGGGATCGATTACATTTTAACTAAAAAAGGAAACTTCAATAATAAACTAAGAATAAGTGATAGAAATTTTTTAATAAAGCCATTTTATTATTTAATTTTTATAAAGATTTTTCAGCTTTATTAAAAGTCTCTGAAATTTTTAGAAGCTGTAAACGAGAAATAGCTGGTGCCAGTTTTTTAATGAAGCATTACACTGTGGGTGCACAAATTTCCAGGAGATTTGTTCAAAAATCACCAAAGGTATAGCACGTCATAGTACATGCATTCAAAAATGAGCATTGACTTGTTAAATATGAACATTTAAATAAAATGTTCTTCATGAAAGTTGGAGTAGACCTGACAAAGAGTATCTTCTATCTCCTACAATTTTTTGATAAAATTGGTTGCTATAAAGAAAAATAGTTTTCTATTCTAGCTCTGAATTCTTTTATTCTTTCTTTAAACGATGTTTTCTCGAAATTGATCATATTGATGAAAAAATTTTATCTTTTTTTTTTGCTTTTTGCTGCGGAATCAATATTTCAACCAAAATAAGCACAATTTTAATTTGTCTCATTTTTCAACGTAATTGCCACATTTTTTTCAAATTGACTGAATCAAAAAATGATACAGGATATTTTTCTTCGTAAATCGGTTTTCTATTCGATGTTATGTTAGAAGTTCTAAAAAAACTGAAATTATAAGAGGACTATTGCATTAACCAAAAAGAAATTGAAACACGAATATCTCGAAACTGACCCATTTTTCGGGGAAGGGGCGTCCTACTTTTTCATAATTAGCGTAATATTTTACGTAATATTCAGCAAAAAAATCGAGTAGTTACTTTAAAGTTCCATTCACGCGTACATTTTTGAAAAATTCGAAAATATTTATAACTTTGGCGCCAGCAGTAAATAAAAGCGAAGAATGCTTACTCAGCTTCTCATCAAGCTGGAAGACTCTACTGAGGCTTAAAATTTTCCAAAAAAATCAACAAATTTAATGGTAGGTTTTTAAATACAGTTAATTACATCATTAACACGCTCTTGCATATTATTTTTCTTCTGTTTTTTTCTACGGTAGTCGACCGCAATTGTAAACAATATGTTGAAGGGGTTGCCGTCCACTATTGTCAAAGTCGGTAAACCCACGCGGCACATTCTACCAGATTTACGAAAGTTAAAAAAAAAGGACTCCATAGGCGTAGATTCTAAAACCCTAAAATCTGACTAAGATTGTATAAACTTAGGAAACGAACATACATATAAATTCTGTTAATTAAATAAACGTAGAACCGTAATGAAATTAGTTTTAGAAGAGAAAATGTACAGTTTTCTGATATAGAATTTTTGAATTATTAAAAAGTCATTTCAATATTAATTTATTTAAACTATCTTTTTTTAGTCTATAAATTTATCGCAGGCTTCACGGTCTTTCGCCTATTCCCCTCTTTTCCCCATTTTTCCATTTTCCAACTTGAATGCGAACTGAATTAATAGAACCCAATAAGAAAATACAACTATTTTTGTTTAAAAGTCAATTCTTTTTGGTTGAAAAGTGTACTACAGGTATTTTATTTTTGGTTAATAATTCGTCTTTTTTGATTATACGTTCTATTATTTGCCTGCAAATTGAATTAATTTGTTGAAAATTCGTCATTTAGTTTAAAAATATATCTCTTTTGGTAGAAATTTCATTCTTTTTGAGTAAAAATCTTTTTTTCTGGTTAAAAATGCAACACTTTGGTAGAAAATAAATCTTTTTCGGTTATGGATTTAACTACTTTGTTGAAAATTCGTTTTTTTTCTGTTTCAATTTCACTGTTTTTGATTTAAAATTAAAATCGATTTTAGTTAAAATATCAGCTAATACATTTTCTGTTTAGAATTCATAGAAGAATTCATCCTTTTGGCTTGCAAATTCAACTACTTGATTGAAAGTTGTACTACTTTGTTATAAATTAATTTTTTGAGTCGAAGATTCATCATTTTAATTAAAAGTTCATTTCTTTGCTATATAAAATGTAACAATTTTGTTAAAAATTCGTTTTTTGTTGTTCTTGAAAATATAGCTTTTTAAGTAGAAAATTCAACTATTTAATTGTACATTCATACATTTTGTTAAAAATTCGTATTTTTTGGAACAAAATTAATCTTTTTGGTTGCATGACCGTTTGGAATTTGAATCGCTCCAGTATCTTCATTAGAACTGCAGAATATTTATATAATTTAAATGAACTGTTTTTTATATTTTTCAAATTTGTCAACGGCAATTTGTTCATGAATGCTTAAAGAATCTTCATCTTTTTTTCCACATTATTCCGAAGCTTCTTTTAGAAAAAAATAATGCTCTTAACTTGTCTCTTGTTGAAGTGTGCATATTTGTCACTTGAGATTCAGCAACTTCAAGTATAGAATCTGCCTGATTTGATATGGATCAAGTCAACTGCTTTTTTTTGTGTCCCCAAAACTGGATGTCACTCGGCCACCGGACTCTATTTTTGGGGTTTTTAAATGAGAGAGTTAGTTACAAAGAGAGTTTTCATGATAGTTTTTCGAATATTTTTGCATTCGACATTATTGTATTTTTTATATGTAGTTTTTCATATTGTGAACAATAGCTAAAATAAATCTCACATGTTATACAGCATCTGCAAGTATTTCTAGAAATTATTCTTAGCTTAACAGAATTTTTACGAGCGTTAAAATGCACATTTTATTATTCAGCATTAAGAAGATGAATTTAAAATTTAAGTAACTTTCTTTACTTTACTTATCTCTATTTTTATCCTAATTAGGATTAGGCATAATGGAGAAAATGTTTTACTTGAATACGAAGTACCTTTTCCAAAAAAACTAGTGTTAAATGTTGGTTCTAACAAAAATATTTTTTAGTTATTACATAATAGCAGATTTTAATATTACCGATACTTCACTCATCATTATTATTAAATTAGATTATAACATGTATGTAGCTGATTTATTCAATAAATTCTGCCATGAGCTTTCAAATTATGTATTATTTAATTGACTTATTAATATGATTTACCTTATCATCTCAAAAATCGCTGATTCAATACGATTACAGTACTGCTAGGTATCAACTGCTAATAGTTTATCTCGACATTTTCCGGTAGTTGATGTATCCGAGGGGCTATTCACTTCTGAAACCATTTGAAATCCTACGACCTCCAAATCTATGAAAATATGAGCTAGCAATATAAAATTCTAAATCTCTGACTGTGATTCACTGGATTTTTAAATAAGATTTCTTGAGGATCTGATGGTATTTTTCAAGATTCGCAAAAAGATTTTGATATGATTTAATTTATTATTAAGATCTTCCGTGAGATTTTCAACTGTTTTTGAGTCGCTCTATCATAAAAATTTTGAAATCTTGCAACTGATTTTTGTATAATTTTAACAATTCCTCTAATCCATAGTTTATAGATCAATTTTATCATCACATATCTCTCTCTCCCTCTCCCCCCCCTCTCTCTCTCTCGGACATGCTTCATGCTTTGCTTTTATTTTATTATGAGTTGAAAGTTAATTTTTTTTTCTTTTTTAGAGTAAAAATTCTAGATAAAGATAACTTATATATCATTCCATTATTAATAAAATTACACGAGAAAATCCTTGAGGAGAGTTTCGTCTAGTTACTTGCTTTTAGGGATAAATTATTATTTTATGTTCCTTCCTTCTCATCTTCCTCTACTATATAAAATATTTCATTTGTGTAAGCGTATGTGTAACTTGTACTATCTGTTTTGTACTTGGGATTAAATAAAATAATAATTACCTTTTTACTATGTTTTATTGTATTGAGTATATGTATTATACATTTTTTCTAACGCATCAATCACATATTCCACAAAACTTGACTACAACTATAAAAACTTTATCATTCTTATGTATGTTCTTTAATCCACTTATCCAAAATCGGAGCAAGATTCCTATTGAAAATGTAGCTTCTTATATTTCATGAATTCTCTGCATGAGTTTCAGTAATAATCCATTTTATGTTTTTCTGAAAAGCATACTTATATATTTAAGATGTATTAAAAATATCTGTCACATAACCAAATGTAGGATTTAGTTTTCATTAGCTGTGATTTCATCAATCGAGTTAAGTTTCTGATCCATGCGAAATGATAGACGATATTTTCATCTGCAGCGTCTTCTTCATCACTGATGTTTCACTGTTTCACTTAAAAAATAAATTGGTGTTACTAACTGAGCTATGTACTCATGACCTATGTTAAAATTGTACTGATTTAAAATTAAGTGTTACAAGCTAAAAAAGCATCTATATATTTTGTCAAAGGATGGAAGATGCTGAGAAGGACATCTCCAATGTTGTATTATGTATATATTCTAGAATTTCGAATGCTTGAGTCGGAATCCGCGTTGTAAAGTGGCTAAGAAGTCTGGCTTAGAACTTTTCGATTTAGCACGGACATGAACCCACTACAGCTGTGGAACGGTCTTAATATTGGTAGGATAGGAATTCAGGAGAGGGATAGAGAGTCAAAGAGAGTGAGCACATTATATCATCCTTGTTTTTTCTTCATATAAAAACTATATTACGCAGTAGAAATGGAAAGGAGAAAAACAAAATGTAAGCTTGAAATCATAAATTCAAATAATAAATAACCTTGCATCTGTTTACGAAAAATACGTTTTACATTCATAACTGATTTACTTCCTTTATTCATTCATATATAATTTAATAATTTAATTTATATTTATAAATTATGAAACACCATGGGAATTAAATGTGAGTCGTGGTAATTTACGGTACGGCTGTCATGAGCAGGATCAAGATATTTCCCCGTAAAATGACAGTGATCGCAATGTTTTACATTATCATTATTGAAATCTTTTTCACAAATATAACATACTTTTGAATTTTGAAAATCATGCTCTTGCTTTAATGTTAAGGGTTTCATAGACACAGGATGTTTTAAACAAGAATCTACTTTCTCAGCTGAGCTTTTTAACTCATTGACAAAGCACCCACGTGATGCAGTCTTTTTCACGATAAACTTGTAACTGAGATTGCGAATCATCAAAACTGCATTTTGTGTAATAATTAACACTTGTAAAACATTTCCTCGATTGTTGGTAACTGGCTCTAATAAACGCTCTAGATCAGTATATACTGCAAATTGAACCCTCTCTTTATATTTATACTTTTTAAACTCTAAAATGTTATCTTCTTCTGTGAGAAGTATAAGTGTGCAATTATTTAGACTATTACAAGCAACTTTATGTTCTTCAAGAGATTTTTCAAATTTGAAGTGACACAAACACCTATCACCAAAGTAAGTGCCACATTTAGATTACATATGTAACTTGTGTCTTTACTAGACGAGATAGATTTTTGATTGAAGAAGAATAATACACTTCTTTGTCTGAATCAAATTTAGTATTTTCAATCATAAGAAGGTGAATAATAAGTTTTTCAGGTTTTTTATGGCTTATATGAACAGGGACAATTTTCTGCTTCTTGCTATATTCATCAAACTCTAATCCATATACATTTATACTCAAATCATTTATTTTTCAAATTTCGGAATATCCTCAAGAGTAATTGAGGTACTTGATATCATTATATTTGAGTTTTGAACCAAGAATGCGTGAATATGAACTATTTTTATAAACATTATCCTTAGCTGGGGAAAGAGCTGCCATTACTGACCAGAAAAAACAATATGAATCTGTATTTTTAATATTATTATTATATTTATTTATTATTTATTTTTATTATTATTATTTGATTATATTTTGATTATATATTATATCATTTATTATTTATTACACTATTATATATATTTTATGTATTTATTATTATTATGTGATGCAATAATTAACATGAGAGTGGAAAATACGTTTTTAAACGTTTACTTAATTTAGATCACTTCATCTGTGTCGAATCTTTTAACATTGACTAAATACAGCAACCCTGTAGATAAGGATTCCTAGAACTACGATGACGTCAGCAGAATGGAATTTTGTTTATTTCCAACCCAAAAATATGAATATTAAACAAAAAGTTAATTTTCATTCAAAAAGATGAATTTTCAACCAATTAGTTGAATTTTCTACCAAACTATTAAAATTTCAAGTAAAAGAGACGAATATTCTACAAATCAGTTGAATTTGAAGCCGAAAATGTCTATTTTCAACGAAAAAGTTAAATTCCAAACAAACACTTGAACTTTCAACCAAATTGTTGCATTTTTTACCAATATATTAAAATTTCAAGCCAAAAAGACGAATATTCTACAAATCAGTTGAATTTGAAGCCGAAAATATATATTTTCAACAAAAAAGTTAATTTTCAAACAAACACGTGAATTTTCAACCAAATAGTTATATTTTTTACCATTACATTAAAATTTCAAGCCAAAAGACGAATCCTCTACAAAACATTTGAATTTTGAATCCGAAAATATGAGTTCTCAAGAAAAGGATTGATTTTAAGCCAAATAGAAGAATTTTCAATAAAATAATTGGATCCTCAAACGAAAAAGATGAATTTTCAACTAAAATGATGAATTTTTAACCAAACTATTAAAATTTAAATCCAAAAAGACAAATATTCTAGTGTTCGATTCTTCTGTCAAATTCTTCGACAAAAATATAATATCAGCTTTTATTATTTTATTGTATATATATATATATATATATAATATTATATTATTATTTTATATATTATATAATTATTTATTTATTTCTATTATGGAATGTATAAACAATGAATTTGTTGATGAAATTAAAGACTGATAAACGATAGATATACGTTTGTCGGCAAACATCAAAGGAAGGCATGAGTCATTGAGACGGTAGCAGATCTTAACAACGTAATATGACACCATTGCAATAAGCATTAAATATATATATATATATATATATATATATAAATTATATTATTTTGGGGCAATTTCACGCATAATAGGTAAACTTTTATTTCTATATAAGAAATGAAAGGCTCAGAGGGTCTAGTCCAGATTCCATCTT
>JAUMHM010083933.1:0-12855 GCA_032362435.1 Melikaiella ostensackeni | reverse complement strand
GCCGATTCGGTTGATCGCTTGGCAGACGCTCCGCTCGGGAAGGCTCATTACTTTTCAATCAAACCCTGTATGTGATAAACACAAATGCTTTAGATGCATTCCGTATGTCAAATACCTTCTGGTCCAAAATTTTTTTTTTATAGTTAATTCACACAAAGCTGTTTTGTTGTTATTGTTCAACTTCTCAATTTTAAAATGAATTAACATAATTTTCAGATATCTACAAAAGTAAAAATGTAATCGCAAACTTTTTCTATGGGCACTACGATTAGTACGTGAAAAAAAAATCGAAAAAATTTTGAAGTGACTCATCTTTGCAGCCGCCAAGGGACATTACAGACACCTGAAAATTAATTTTAGTTATCGCTTCAATCTTTATTAAGTCGCCTGAGAGGCTAACGTCCCTTCCCTTGCCACGTGCCTTCTTCGAGATGAAGATCATGATTTTGTTCCCATATCATACATATTGCTATATATATGTAATATTTTTTTGTTTATATTTTTTTATATCACAGAGATGCTCTAATATATGATGATAATTGAGATGAAATTACATACTAATAATTAATACTTAATTAAAATCGATAACAAAATAATAGCCGATTGGGAAGTCTATTTCAAGCCGAGTGTATTGGATTTGTTTCTATTTTCGGTGATGAATATTCTTTTGGAACTTGAATCGCCGTATTGAAAAACTTTTCAAAATTTTAAATATTACAAAGTTTGAGTTATGTACTTTGTTTAATCGATACACACATTTTTTAATATGCAGCCATAAAAAAACGTTCGAAACATTTTCTGTACATATAATGAGAAATGTTCCAATTTCTGATTACGAGTAAAAAATGAGAACATGGGTAATATTTAACTCATTTAATTAAAACTAATTTTCAGGTATTGTTCTTAAGCTGTTCTCGATGATTTAAATATCTGATAACTTGATGTGAATAATTTAATACATAAGGAAGCTTAAGACATTTCGAGAGCACAATGTTTATTATTGAACTTTTTTATTCAATGCTATTTATTATTTGTTAAAATTTCGACACTTATATTTTTGCGGATCTTTACGCTTTAACAATAAAAAAATGATTTGAAATCGGTTAATATATTCTGCTTTCTCTTTTTCATCAAAGTTATTTTCTTGATTTTATAATTGTTATGAGTTGCCAAAATTATATTTTGAACTTTGTTTGTGTCCTGCTTTAGGCAGTAAATAAGAATATTACTCTCTAAATTTGAAGCAGTGGAGAATAGGTCACTGATTCATATCAGTAAGAAATTTCACTGATGAACAGTGAAGTCTCACTGATTCAGATTTAGAGAGTGAATGAAAAAATTGACAAAATTATTTTTGTTCCAATTAAACTAGTCAACAAAAATTATATATGTCCTCGTTGAATGCGACATACCATTTCCGATTTATTTTCTTGCTATCAGATTTAGTTTAATAAATACTTGCAAGTCAATTTATTAAAAATTCTTTTAGGTGTCAAGACGATGTCTCATGTCGTTTTCTTCAAAAACTGAATGTTTTAAATTTAAGAGGTAAAAATTTTTCTGTTCTAAAAACGTTATCAGCTTATGTATAAAACTTTTAGGGTCTAAAAACATTTGGGTATGAGTACATTCCTAGCTTTTCTACTCAAAATAATTATATCGAGAACAAGCAATAAGAAAAAAGTTCATAATGAAATAAAAAAATCAAGTTTTTTAAGAAAACAAAGTGATATTAAAAATCATTAATCAAATGGATTTTTTTTTAAAACGGCTCTGGCCAAGATTTTGTTTTTAACGGAAAACAGTTGTAAGATATCCCAGATACAAAATTAAGAGCAACATTCAAAATTACTTACCCTGGGGCTTATTGGGCCGCTAATATTAAATTAGAGTCAGACATCCTAAATTCAAAATGGCTGATCCAATATGGTGGACCATATATAAAAAAGTTTTTAATTGTCAAGAAATTCAGTGTAATAACTGAAAATTACTAACTCTGGGGTTTTTTGGGTCGTTGTTGACGAATCCGGAGTCAAAATTTCAAAATTCGAAATGGCTTATCAAGTATCATGAAAATGAAAATACTTTTTACGTATGGTACGCCATATTGGCTCAGCCATTTGGAAGTTTGAAATTTTGACCAGCCCCCTGGCTGTTTGCTCAGAATACACAGAATTAAATTAACGCGTCGTGAGATTTGACTGGGGCCGACAGGTCGCGCTGATTGTTCACGAGGCCTAAATTTTAAAAAATGCATGGGCAAAAAAAAATTCAATTTTCTCTACATAAAAACTATTTGATTAAATTTTCTTGCACCAGACATTAATCTAGAAACTTTTAAATATTTTTTAAATCAACAATCACTACCAAAAAAGGTGAAATGCTCGAGCTTTGGACGAAGATTCGTTTCGATGTATGGCGGGAAGTTCAAATCAAAGTTCGGTTATCTCCATATAGATATTGATATAAATATTTGGAATCATTATAAAATTGAAATATTATATATAATAAATAAATAAATGTGTATATATATATATATATATATATATATATATATATGTATGTATATAATACATTAAAATTTAAAAACTTAAAAACATTGTTTTGAATTACAGAATAATCACAAAAAACAATGATGAAGTTTTAAACTAAAATTAGATTTCTTTATTTTAGAGTTTGTATTTCAGATTTGGAAATTTCTGGCTGCAGTTTCTATAGAAATGGCCTTTGCATAAAAAACTTCCACACAAAGAACGAACATTTTATAAAAGTAACAAAGGCGAATAATTTATAAAATTCATTTATCAGAATACAAAAAATCACAATGAACGAAGATCTGTGTAATAAATAATAAATACTTTACAGTTTTGTACTATAGCAGTCAGTGTTTACAACTGCACATATTTTATCTAATAATGCTTCAAGCTTTATTACTTTTTATTTGTTTCAAGGCGTTTTAAGTATATTATAAAGTATATAAAAACGAGAAACGAAGATGCTCATAATAAATAAATATTTGTATCCAAGTCGGAACAAACAATAAATAATTATTTTTCTACTAAACTTGAAACTTTTTTATATTAAAGTCTGCATCAGATTGTAGAATAACTTTGTATTCAATATTCACCAATACTTTACAGTTTGTTAACTGCACATAGAAATTTTATCTAATGAAGTATCAAGTTTTATCACTTTTTTGGTTCGAAGCGTTTTAAATTAATTACAAAATATGTTAAATCGAGATGCGAAGATGCTTATAAGACATAAATATTTATATTTAAGTCGGAACAAACAATGGATAATTATTTTTCAATAAATATAAATCTAATCTAATTTTTCTCTAAATTTCTGAATGAAATCTTTGAGAATGATTTGAATTTTTCCTAAAATTTCTTTAAAATCCTGCAAAATTTAAAAAATTGCCCTTAAATCATCCAGATTCTTCTCTGACATTTTTTAAAATCCTTTTATATTTATTTTTCAAATTAATTTTTCAAAATGAAAAATAATCTAAAATTTTTTCCAGGAATCTTAAGAAAATTTCTTATTCTCTTGAAATCTTCCAAATTCTCAAAATTCTTCTAAATTTTTATTTTTAAATCTTAAAAATTGTACATTTTGTTTGAAGTTTTCAAAAATCTTTTTAAATTTTTAATTCATTTTGAATCCTTTCAAAATTTCTAAACCTTCTAACTATCTTTTACAATTATTTGAATTTTTCTTTAAATTTAAAAAAAAAATCCTGCAAAATTAAAAACAAAACTTTTTTATATAAACTTCTCTTTCAACTATGAATTGTGTATTACTTTTGATTACTAAATCTAAATCTAATTTAATCTTTTTCTAAATCTCTGAAGAGATAAATTTCTCTTTTAATTATGCATTGTGCATTAATTTTTGATTACTTTAGAAATTCAAAAAGATTTATAGTTTCAAAATTAAAAATTCTTAAAATGTTTTGTACAAATCAAATATTATCAAAAGGTTTGTTTTCAAACTGTTCATCAACTTTTTAATTATTATAATAAAAATATATTCAATTTGATATTATTAACATTCAAAGAATTTTATGCTTGTATTTATATACATTTTCCTCGACATTCTCAACAGCTAATGAAAAAGATCAAAATTCGTATCAAAATTACTGTGACACTTGCAGTATCAAATTTGTAAATTAATTATTTAACGTATTTTTGTGAACTATTTTTTTATTTCTAACATGTATAATATTTAAATTGAAACTAACATAAAAATAAACAATTAAATTTATACTTACTCTTTCCAAAATAGTTCAGTAAACTGAACTTTGACCCATTCGGAGACAGCGGTGTACATTTTGTATCATATATCAATAACAGATTATCTGAATTTAAATTTCTTGTCACATTATTGTTTGGCATTGAAAAGGAATAAATTCGACGCTATTTTTGTATTAAAAAACCAAATATTAACTAAAATAGAGAACATTCAATTTTTGGTCAATTTTTTCAATTTTTTTTTATAGTTTTTTTGTGATTATTTCAGGAATTTTTTTAGTTATTGTATAAAAAAGGGATGATATTTGAAATCTCCATCGAAAAATGCATCGAACTAGTCTGAATCATGTCCAAACAATGTTTTTTACCTCTAAAAAATGATTAAACATTTTTTCATCAAAAAATTGAGTTGCAAACATCTATTAAACTACACCTGTTGGCGACCATTTTTTTACTCGTGAGTTTTTCCCCACCTCGTTGTCCACTTAGACCCTTAGAAAAATTTCAATATTTATACTCCCTTATTTGTTTCTCATTGAAGCAAAGATTCAAAATTTGTTTCCGTGTCCACTAAAAAATTGGGAACACAAATTATTTCTTGTTTAGTAAGAGAACAAAAATCCAATGTAAAAAAAGGTTTCATTTAAGTCATATTCAACAAATTATCATTTTAAAATTGGAAAAAATCATTTATTCCAGTTTTTGAATTTCATAGTCTTATTCAAAGTCAACACAAAAAATATTCCCCATATATTTTTCATTCACAGACAATTTTTTTTAAATCTCGAAGTACAAATTTTTAATGGGTATTTTATTCTCATCCTAAGGCAATGTTTCCGTACTGTCATAGTGTTGTAGTACACTGACAATAAATAAATATAATTGAATTTTGTTTAGTTGGGAAAAAAACATTGGATTTTAATAGATTTATTGACACTTCTTGGTAATAATTGAAACATTTCAGGGAAAATAATGTTAAAAATAAAATGTTTAAAATACAGAATAGCAACATATTTTGTTTTTGCTAGCTCAATATTTAAAAGTCCTTAAAACGGTACAATTGAATGCATTTACATAAACCGACGAGTAAAGCAGATGGGAACTCGATATATATAAAAGACATGTTTCACGTATCACATTTCGTTTCACGTATAAAATGACAAATAATAAAATTTTATTTTTAACTCCCTCCACTTGCCACTTGCTATAATGTAGCAAGAGTAGCGGATAGAGGATGGAAAAAAGAAAGCGAATCAAGACGCTTTATTTTGAATGTAAAGTCTGCAGATATACACGAGCCCGCGACGTGATCACATCATATTTTTAAAAATGTTTTGTTTCTTAAATTTTTTTTCAAGTTGATGATGAGAAGTGTTCAACTTAATAAGACTTAACTGATTTTCATGTCGAATTTCATCTCCTCAATAATGTTATATTCTATCTCAAACATTGCCACATTGCCAATTTTTCTTTTGAATCTGTTTTCAACCATATAATACCGGACTGAAAAATTCATGTGAATGTAAGTTGCGCTTTTTGCGAAGGTGAGTTTCAATTCTTTCTAGTGGGAGGCCGAAATTTAATAATTTTGAATTTGTCGCCTAAAGTTACTTTTGAAATGAATTTTTGATACTCGCAGTGCCCTGAAGTGGAATACACCGCGACTATTTAAATATATTATATCAAAATTAATCTTGTAACACATCAGCAATTATTAGTTCACTCCTATTTTTCATTTCGACTAGAACAGTTTTATTCACCTACAGTCTCAAAATCCTAGTGAGAATTTTTTTTGTATAAACATAAGTAGAAGTTGCTTAATTCAGGCATATATTTTTATTCCTTTTTTAATTTCTGACAATCTTAGCGTGTGTGACTTCTTTATAGGTTCATATCGCAGTTTAAGCAAATATTCTTTTCATAACACATTTATTGAAAATTTGGCTTTCGATGCCACCGGAGCGGGTCGAAAGTTGCGTTTTCAACCCTAGACTACAAAGTTAAAACAGGTGACTGCGACAGCATTTTACATCACTATTGCTACTGCGCGTGCGTGAGGGTAGTGCGCTCAATGGTCGCAATTTTTCACATTTGGCGCGCGATTCAAAAATGACCATAAATACAGTTGTCGTAATTAAAATAAATAATGATTGGAAATTGCACAAAAATGTTTCTAATGGAATAAATTTAGACGTAAGGCGTAGAAAAAATCTGTATTTCAATTCATTGAAATAAAATAGACTGAATATACGGAATATAAGTGTAAACAAATTTCTTCCACGTTTTACATATAAATTTATTTAATCAAGAGCTTTTCTGTGAAGTTTCGAATGATGATTTATTTTAATTACGACAATTTTATTTATTATCACGTTTAAATCGCGCGCCAAATGCCAAAAATTGCGACCAATGAGAAGTTTGAGATTGATAAAAATCAAAAATATTTTCATTGCAAAGAATCTCAGATATCACCGAGCATTAGAAACATCATTCTGACTCCCAGAGCCATAAAAATCGTGGTAAATAATTGTGTCATTACTTACAAGAATTTTCTATAAAACAATATGTAATTTCTATAAAATGTATTAAAATCTACAAAAATATTAGTCCATGGTAGGTTTTTAAAAATTCATGTTTAGAGTAGTCTTTATCTGAAAAATGAGTTTCTTCATACAAATTTATCCTATATATAGAATCAAAATTGCTCCCTCTCCTAGAATGTACAAAAATATACCCTTACCAGATTATCTTGTGTATTTTAGAAAATAAAAAAAAAATAAAAATAGAAAACTAGCTGTGAATTCGATCTCGCATGCTTCCACTTTGTTTTTACAAGTATATGGTGCTCATTTTTAAATATTTAAAATAATAATGAAAATTTTTCAAAATATCAGGGGATGCCCACTATAAAAATACAAAAATATAAGTAGGTCAATCAATTCGTCTTAACTGAAGGAGTATTCTATTCTTGCATCAACTTTGAATTAGGTTAATGAAAACATTTTTACTTCAAAAAACAAATTTTCAAAATATTATAAATGACCATAACTTCAATATTGAAAAAAAATCCTTACATCAGTTTTCATATATTAATGGTGAAAATAAGGCCTCCGATTTTCATCAATTTATCTGCAACCTCCTTTAAGTTATCGTGTTAACAAAAAAGGGCGACATCCACATACACACACATCCGGACAATCAGTTAGAAGGTTGTATTAGACATTTATCAACTGAAGAAACGTTTAATTAAATCATTTCTGAAATATTTTAAATTGTTAAGACTACAAATCTTCCTCTATGAGGAAGCTAAATCGATAAAAATTGACTAAAACAGAATTTATTTTAACAAACTACAACATTTTATTTTCAAAAGTATTTTTTTTTAGTTGACTAATAAGACAGAGAGCATATCTCATGAGATTCTCATGGTTTCCGAGCTTCAAAGCGGAGAAAAATTGGTTTTTATCTCTAAAAATTAAGAAACATAGTTCTCTCGATTAATATACTCAAAAGGGGCTAAGTACGTCAAACTTTATTCCTGCAATTATTTCGAAGATATATTTTGGTCACTTCAGATAGATAAGAAATCATTTAAATTTCCTAGCTATGCTGAAATGTTCTAGCTGTACTAAAATGATTTTTACTCTAATGTATTCCTATTTTTAATTCTAAAGAAATTAAAATTTGGAAGCATTCTAAGCAGGCAAATAAATATTTTGTTTAATCCTTTCAAATATTAACTTATTAAGATAATGAAATTTTAAGTGTATTATTAAACAGAAAGACTGTTGTATAATGACAAAGAGTAAACAGTTTTCATGTAAATAATAAATATTTGAGATATGACATGGTAATTACGCTTTAATTTGATAAATTATTGTTAAGAAAATACACTTAGTTAATCTTTTAAAAGATTGAACCAAATACTTATTTTCCTGTTTAGAATATTTCCTAATTCTAATTTCTTTAGAACTATAAATAGGAATTCACGGTGATAAAAATCATTTTAGCACAGCCCGAACATTCAGTTGAATTCTTATCTATATCTGAAGTAACAAAAAGATATCTCACAAAGAAATACAAGAAGAAAATTCAGCTTCATACATTTCTTGTTCATACATTTTTTGTGGCATACACATATTTTCTTCTCTTTCATTGAATATTAAAATTAGATTATCATACGAGATGAATGGATGATTGTTTTGGAATAATATAAAATATACTTTTCTCATTAGAAAAATATGATGTTATGTGAATAAAGAATATTATGAGGTTTTGCAAAAATATCGCAAGAAATATTATTTCTCACCCAATAATTATCTACTTATTGTGTATATTTTCTAAAATGGATTTTCATGCTTTAAAAGTTAATTCAAATTCATTTTCATTCCATAATTTTTAAAATGAACTTTCTCTTATGCATTTCCAATTTTGATTTATTCGTTCAATTTTTGATAATTCCGCCAAACACTGATTGACATTTTAAGCTTATGTTGCAAATCAACCTACATATTCCAATTATTATACAGGAAAAACATTTGCAGCTTCAACTTACAGTTAAAATAAGGTTCGTCTGATCCTACAAAACATAAAAAAAAATCATTTCAACACTTCCCTCTATATTTTCTGCAAAATATGAGTTTGACGAGTGTGACCAAAAAAAGGAGAGATTACTACTTTCAAACAGGGCATTTATGGTGCCGTTGCTCCTGCCAAATCGTATGCACGGGGATTGGTCACCTTATTTATACTTCCTTCGTGAGCGTTTCTTACACTAGTGGAAAAAAACCGATTCTTTTCAAAAATGGCAGTGTCTAGATTCACAGCAATTCGGTGAGTGTAAGCCACATATTTTCGGTGTGCTTAGACATTTCGTTAAAAAATATCTCAAGATGTTGAACTTTTGCAAACACATGTGGAAGACTATTATTTACAACAAGACTTCTCGAAACAAATACATATTTAATTAATATCAATAAGTGAAAAGCTCGGCCAGTCTCAACTCTATAAAAATATATAAGTTAAGTATATTATAGTTATATTATAGTTTCGTAAAGCGAGTTCGCTAATCTTAAAACAAAATTATTTATTTATTTTGACGCAATTGAGTTAATTTATGGTCAAATTGAAAAATTTCGCTTCAACTGAGTATGACATTTGTGCAAATCATAATAATATGTTTTCTACAAAGGCGAATTCAATGAAAATTTGACGAAAGTAAAAATTGAAAATAAGAAATGAAGCTGTTATATATGTTTGATTAAAAGTAACAAGAAATCAGACTTCAATTTTAAAAAATCGAATATTTTAGTTTTTAAGTTTTTTTTTTGTAGGTACTTAATGTTCCACAAAAGTATCGTAAATCAAATCCTTGACTTGTGGCGCAGGATTTTTGCTAAAATAAACAAAAAATAGAGTAATATGATCTGTTTGAATTCTAACTAACAATATTATTGTTACTACTGCGAGCAAAATGACTTCTGGTCGGGTTTCAAGTTCGCAACCTGGACCGGAAATTCGAAAACCCGAACTAGTCCGAAAGTTCTATTTAAAAATTTCCAAAAATTTCAAATTGAACTAATCTGAAGCTGAAGCATTAAAAATTCAAGAATATGAAATTAGAATAATTTAAAATTAAACAGACGACAAATTAGCAATATTAAAAAATCAATAATTTTAACTTCCAAGTGTTAAAAATATTGAAGATTTTCAAAGTTTATAAGTTCAAGATTAAAAAGTATTGAAATTGTATTCATGGAAATTTTTCAAATTTAAATTTAAATACTAGGGTAACGGAACCAATTACCAATGGGGATCCTATTGTTAGAGGTCGAAGGCAACATTCTTTTCATTTTTACTATTTTTTCACATACACTTAATTTTTATGATTCCGAAGCTCAACTGAGACTTATTCAATGACTTCTTCTAAAAAAATAACATAGCTAAGTTTTAAGTTAGAAGAAATCAATAGTTTCTCGACAAAAGGTTCCCCCCTCAGTTCCCCCCTCGGTAATTGGTTTCGTTACCCTATTACATGTTATATTTTGATCAGAATCGTAATAATGTAAAAAATTGGAAATTAACAATTGGATTATTGTATAAACTCAAATTTGAAAGAGCTATAAATTAAAATCAATTTTAAAATGTTGAATTTTAAAAGTTTAAATTCAAAATAATTACATTTTTATTGAACAATTTGAATTTGAAACCCGGGCGCAATTGAGAAATCTGAAGTTTGTCGTATAAAATTTAAGGTGTGAAAATTTGAACCTAATAAAAATGAGAAATTTTGTTCTTGTCATTTATATAATTTGCACTGGATTTCTTTCAAATCGTTAAAATACCTTCTAGACTATATTTGGAACCAATTATGAAGTGCATGCTTGAACACAATTGTTTTCCACCAAATTATTTAAATTTAAAATAAGGAAAATATTTACTGCGCATCTGTGCTAATTATTTCAATTAAAAAAAAAAATTCAAACAATTTATTTCTTACTACTCACCTGATAGGAGTGGATATTGTTGGATAATTGGATATAGTGTTGATATCTAACCGAATAATTAAGCAGCATTTGAATCAATTTATGAATGATAAAAAGTTGATTATTCAGATGAATATAGAAATATGTAGGATTGCACATAACTTTTTGACAGAAATGATGAGTCGACCTCAATTTTCTAAAAAAATCTGTCATGCTGGACCCTTTTTCACAAACGGATTCGTAATCTAAAGGTGGTAGTTACGGTGGTGGTGGTAACTGGGTCGTTTCATGAAATTACTGGTCAGACAGGTAATGAAATTTCCTTGATGATAAATATTATCTGCCTTTATGTTACTTGTGCACTTCAAGAAGTAGCTGAAAATTCCAGTCAGAGTGCAATTTCTGAATTCAAAAATATTTTGGACAAATGTCAGATTCAAAAATATGATGGAATAGAAAACAGGATTCAATATATAGAAGTCATAACGGATATACTATAATACCATTTAAATAATAATTTGAGTTCGTAATTTAAAGAACATTTTTTAGAAAGTCGAGAACCGAGAATAGGAGGGTTACATCTTTGTTTCTGACAACTTTACAGGAGAGGCTATTGAAAAATGCATTGCTCGTTCATAAAGATTAATAGATACTTAAAAGCAACTTTTTAAAATTCGTTTCGAAAAGGAATAACTTTGCTATTCACGAAAGATTGAAGTCTCAAAAAGCTACTGATGATTTATAATAAATTATAAAATTTTACGGTGGAACGTTTTAACTTAACACTTTGATTCTGAGCCCTCAAAGTTTCTAAGTCAAAAATTTTTCCTTTCAGACCTTCCTACACTCGTTGCGAAACTTCTTAGCAATTAAGTAGATTGAATATAAAAAATACTTTTAGATTGTTGTTTTTTTTGTTTTTTTTAGTGTCTTGGTTCTAGTTTCTGTGAAAGAACAATTATGTTTCAGGTCTTTTTTTGCAAAAGCCGATGTTTTATCTTTGCCAAGGATGTTTTTGAGTAGGAAGTTCTCTTCTCCGGAGGGACCCGTCCTGCGCTCTGGATACTTCAGAAAGCTGAAAACTCTGAAGAAGAAGTATTTTGTTCTTCGCGGCGAAGCTCCCGGATATTCTTCTTGTCTCGAGTATTATGATAGCAAGAAGAAGTTTGAAAACAGAGAAACACCAAAACGAAGGATTTTTCTTCACGACTGCTTTAATATCAACAAATATAGCGATAGCAGACAGAAATATTGTATTGTTCTTTATACGATGGACGACTACTTCTGTTTTGTATTGGAGAGCGAAAAGGAGATGGAAGACTGGCTTAATTCTATGTTGTTGTTGCAGAATGAAGGACAACCTGACGGCAGACAATCATATCCCATCTATGGTATACATTTTTTGTTTCAACCTTTTCGAAATTTATCTTTTCTTCTTATAAAATTCAAATATTTCAAATAATACATTTAAATAGTCTACGAAACCTTTTTCCGTTTTTGAATGCCATCAGTTTCATTATTTCTAAATTGCAGTGCATTCAATTTGGAAGAAACCTGAGCTCCGCGATTTTGTAATCTTCTTTTGTTTATTTTATTTCCAGTCAAAGTATAAGAAAGTGGCATTTTTTACAATATAATTTCTATGTTTTATTACACTTGTTAAAATATAACACTTTTGATTTTTCCAAATTATTAATATGAATAATTGCAAAACTCTCGCGGCATGTCTCCCTTGTGGAATGTCGCTCTTGTGCCATGTCTTCCTTGTGGCATGTTTCACATGAGGCAAGTCTCCCTGTTGCATGCCTTCTTCCAAGAAAATATGGAAGTCTTCCTCCAAAGTGCCAAAACTGCGGCAAGTCTCCCGAACTCAATTGCCACATCTGCGGCTGGTCTCCGCAGCCGCAATGCTTCTTGCGGCATCTCTACCCCAAGAAAAATGTTAAGTCTTCCTCCAAAGTGGCAAAAGTGCGGGAAGTTTTCCAAACCCGATTCGCCACATCTGCGGCTTGTCTCTCCAGCCGCAAGTCTTCCTGCGGCTTTGGAAGAAGATCTTAATTTTCCTGGGGTAAGAGATACCGCAGAGAGACTTGCAGCTGGTGAGATAAGTCGCA
>JAUMHM010083932.1:0-12856 GCA_032362435.1 Melikaiella ostensackeni | reverse complement strand
GGATGTAACGGAAGCAAAAGAGGTATGTAAGGATAGGGATGTATGGAGAGCAATTGTTTATAAGAAGAAGAGTGATTGCGGGAATTAATTTCCAAGCAAGAAATTAGGGGATCTGAATTTGAGATTTATTCAGAATTATTCGCTTATGTCGAATTTTCAGTTGTCAAGTAATGTATGAAACATGTACCAAAAAATCTGAAATTGCTATCAATCATATCTGTTTTATTTTCGAGTAGAAACAATATTTTTCTAATCTAACAATTCATCGACTTTATGCCGGTGATTTTTCCTATAAATTACCCCTGATGAGGAAGTCTAAATTGGCTTCGAAACATGTTGGGTCCCCGGTAGTATAAAAAAAAAGAAGAAGAGAAGGAGTGTGAGGATGGTTTTGGTTGACTCTTTCTTTTTTCTCCCTCTTTTTTCTTCCTGTTGTGTACATTTTTTGTACACATGTCTCTAATGAGCCGAAAAACAGGTAGTCTCAAGGTCTATTTTTGAATTGTGAACTTTTTGGGTGTTCGCTTTCAGTACACAAAAAATTTTCATAAGAAAATAGATTTTATTTCAATCTTTAAGAAACTTCAGAAGAAAGATATTAATCAAAGTTTGGTTTCAGTCTGCAGGGTTCCCTATAAATACTTAACATTTTCTTCATTTGAGGTTGTTCATGATTAATTCAATTCACCAAAAGATATCTATTTTACTGAAATTTTTTTTTCAAAATTTTGAGAATATTGGTAATTTTTTAGAAATGTGTTATTGGTTTGGATTATTACCTGTCTCTTTTGGGAAAATGGAATAATCCGAATAGATTGGTTCTAAATCAACCCACGGTAAAATGATCGTTTGTCTAAGGGTCTAAATAGACGGTCAGTCATCGAGCATGTCTCGTTTGCTACACTTCGTTCTATTCTAAATTTTCTTCCCGGTGAAGAATGTTTCTCATAATTTAACAAAATTTATATTGAAAAAGTGGATTGATGTTTCTATCTTTGAAAAGAAAATAAAATCGACAAAATTCGAAAAAATTTCGAAAAATAATTAAAATGTTTGTTCAATTAGTATTGTGGTGAAGTGTTTGCAAAACATTGGATTACAATTTTTTGAATTTTATACGCAGGAAGTTATAAAAAAAATTATTTGATCTATTCTTATTTTCCTGTTTTTGTTGATATAGTTTTCAGTGTAATTGATACAAATTTGGTGGAATATGATTTTTTGATAGATGTTACTGAAAGTCCGGTATAGGGCTATCGAAGAACTTATTCAATTAGTAAAAACTTAGATTGGATGCATTACAGAAGGAATTTTTGATAAAATGCAAGTTTCATAAGTTTTTTCCAAAAAAAATATTTCATATTAACAAGAAAATATGTATTGATTTCAACAAAAAATAAAACAAAGAAACTTTTGATGAGAATATCAATAACTTTGATAAATCTATTCGAATTTGGTTAAAAAAGGCTGCCATGCACATATACACAATTAATATATATTTTCATTATTTATAACTGTAGTTATCCTATAAATTACCCCTGATGAGGAAGTCTAAATTGGCTTCGAAACCTGTTGGTCCCCAGCAGTGTAAAAAAGACTGAAAAAAGAAAGAGTGTGAGATTGGTTTTGGATGACTCTTTCTTTTTTCTCCCTCTTTTTTTTGTTGTGTACATTTATTGTACATTTGTCTCTAATGAGCCGAGAAAGCTGGTAGCTTCGAAGTCTATTTTTGAGTCGTGAACATTTTGGGTGTTCTTTCTTAGTACACAAAAAATTTTTATAAGAAAGTAGATTTTATTTTGATCTTCAATAAAAAGAGACAAGGTAACAAAGCTAATAAAAAAAAAATCTCTCGAGATACAACAAAATTTGGAATGGAGTCATTAACTGGATGCATTGACTGTAGTTTGAATAGAATTTTCCCTATGTACAAATGAATTTTCAACTAACGAATGAAGTCATTGACTTTAGTCTTCCTTCAGCATGTCTGTCTATGTGAAAATCATGTTCAATCAAGGAATGGAATATGTACCAAAATAACAATTGCTATCAATTATCTCTGTTTTATTTTCAGATCATAATAGTTTTCTGATCTAATAATGTTTTCATTAGTTGTACCTGTGGTTTTCCTATAAAGTACTCATGATGAGAAAGTCTAAATTGGCTTCGAAATATGAAGGTCCCCAGAAATATAAAAAGAGGGAGAAAGAACAGCGTGAGAGGTTGCTTTGGTTGACTCTTTTTATGTTTCGACATCAACAAAAAGCGATAACAAAGAAACTTCAAATGAGAATATCAATAAATTTCATAAATCTATTTGAATTTGGTTGAAAAAAGCTACCATGCACATATATATAATAAAAATATGTTTTTCATTCATAACTTTAGTTATCCTATAAATTGCCCCTGATGAGGAAGTCTAAATTGGCTTCGAAACATGTTAGTCCCCAGTAGTATAAAAAAGACGGAAAAAAGAGTATAAGGTTGGTTTTGGTTGAATCTTTCCTTTTTCTCTCTCTTCTTCCTTATTCGTTTGTACATTTATTGTACATTTGTCTCCAATGAGCCGTAAAAGTGGGTAGTCTCGAAGTCTATTTTTGATTCGTGAACTTTTTGGGTGTTCTTTTTGAGTACACAAAAAATTTTCATAGTGAAGTATATTTCATTTCTATCTTTAAGACATTTTAAAAAAGAGACATTAAGCAAATATTTGTTCCAATCTGCAGGGTCGCCTATGAATACTATTAAGATTTCTTTTAATTGTGGTATTAATAATCAACCCAATGTACCAAAAGATATCTATTTCACTCAAATATATTATACAAATTTGAGGAAGTTAGCAATTTTTAGAAATGTGTTATTGTTTTGGATCATTACCTTTTTCTATTTTGAAAAATGGAATAATCTGAGTAGATTGGTTCCAAATCAACCAACATTTTTCAATTTGATTCAGTCGTATGAAGTGGCATGGCATCTAGTAATATAACTACTAAAAACAAATTTACTTATTTCGCATTTTTAAACATAAAAAATTCGGTATAATAGCAAAAAAAAAACACGAAAAAGCTCAAAGAATATGGTTGTTAAGACTATCATCCTGTTACTACACATTAGTAGATTTAGCATAGTTTTAGAGTCCTTAAGATTTTTCAGAATCAGTTTCGGCCGACTTCGCGAAAAATATTTTCAAAAATAGCCATGCCTCCACTCTTTAGAAATACAATTTTTTTGTATGGTCCTATAGTCCCAGGAGAGTTCTTGATATCTACAAAAATGTAATTTCGAAGAAGTCAAAAACCTAAAAGTTTCAGCATTTTGAAAATTGCCAAATTTAACGGAATTTTCGTTAAAAGTTACAGAAGTTCCGGTCAGACTGATTAGAGTTCTGTTCTCTCCTATAAAGTTCTACAAAAAAATCTAATGGCACACTTTCCAATCAACCTAAAATCCAAAAAGATACAGTACTTTAAAAATACCACAAAATTTTCGAATTCGATAATTCTGACAGTTTCAGGAGTTATTATTGGAGTTCTGCTTCTCCCTGAAAGAGTTCTACAAGAAAGTCTTGTAACACTTATTTCGGTCAAACCAAAATCCAAAAATGGGGTTTACAGGAACGGCAACCAAATTTTTCCTAGGTGTAAAATTTTGGACTATTTTGAGAGGAGGGTGGGGCGAATGGGGCGGCAAAAGAGGTACATTAGGAGAATTTCAAAATCCCAGTTGTACAAGTTGTATTTTTGTTTAGATGAGTTAAATGAGTTAATTGTGCACGGTGTGTCTCGACTAACTTCGACCCAAAAGGGCTTAGATAACCCGAATTTCTTCTGATTATACTTCTGAATGTTCCACAATCATTCTTAGCCCAAAAAGAAAAAATCGCCTGAGCCCTTTTTAATAAAACTCTATTTTTAATTTTTCTAAAACTTTAATCAACATATTTTCATGAAAATAAGTTGAAAGTGGAATTTTTTTGGCCATGTATTGGAATTCTTCGATCCAATGTACAGGAAATATTCTTTTTAATGTTCTACGACCATTATAGGAATTAATATATGAACATTTTTGTCTAAACAAAAGTTATTAATTTTCAACTGAGATATTGAATAAATCATGCATTAGAGTCAATAAATAGAAAATTTCTATTCTTTATTCGCGGAAAAATTCTTTGTCGTCTAATATTTATAGAAGTAGCTTCACAAACATAATAAACTCCTTTTTTCTCGAAAAAAAATTCTTTTCTGTATTATATGTATTAAAATAGGTAATCAAAATAGTTCCAGATTCTGTTTCGATAGATATTAGATACAGAATCATCCTTTGACTCGAGAAATAGATGAAAATTTTCTATTTTTTCAGTTTAATTATTTTTAACAAGGTTAAATTTTAAGTCTTGACAATTTTCTTGAGCTTAGTAAGTGCGAAAAGCGACTTAGATACATATAAGACAGCAAAGAATTTTTCTCCATAAAAAAATTAAGCCAATTTTCTATTTGTCAAACTAAATTATTTATGACAAAGCTAAATGATGAAAAGGTTCTGTTTGTTAATTTAAATTATTTATAACACAGCTAAATGTTAGGTGTTAACAATTTTTTGGAGTTCAATAAATTTGAGAAACTACTTTAATACATATTGAATAGCAAAGCATTTTTTTTTAATTAGGAAAATTGATAATTTTGTATAGAATTTGTTTATGACAATAAAATTATACAATAAACAAATCTTTTGCTTTCTTGGTGTGTTTAGATTGTAGTTAAAGTTGATTGCAAATATATTTATAATGGTTGAGAGTAGAGAGAAAAAATTGTTTTTAAATACGCACTTCTGTGTTACCTTCTTTTCCACAAAAGACAGTAAATTATTAAATTTGATATTATCGCATCGTACGATTAGTAAGAATTTAATGCTCTTCAATTATGAAAAATATCCAAATCAGTTAAGAATTGGAAGCTGTAGACCTTTTTTAAAAGTAAATTCCAGATTTGCACTTTAATGCGCGGGGCCGAAATGAAATCTTCATCATTTCCTATTGAAGATTTATTTCAAACAAATTTTTCCATAGAAAACATATTTATACGTTTCTGAACAACTTTCCCGCTAGAAGTTTTTTATTGCTTAAAATTCGTTCGATTCCCCATGAGTTCGAAAATATGAATGCATGATTTATTGAATATCTCAGTTAAAAATTGATAACTTTTGCTTTAAGAAAAATGTTCATATGTTAATATCTCTAATAGTAATAGAACATTAAAAAGAATA
The DNA here is from genome assembly GCA_032362435.1 of Melikaiella ostensackeni. Lineage (NCBI taxonomy): Eukaryota > Metazoa > Arthropoda > Insecta > Hymenoptera > Cynipidae > Melikaiella > Melikaiella ostensackeni. The sequence continues at coordinate 7,594 of JAUMHM010083932.1, read as the reverse complement.
TTTCTTCTACGTTTAATCAAGGAATTCCTAAGAATGGCTGATTTATGTCGAATTGAAGTTTTCTAGAAAACAGGGTTTTCGAGCTTACTTCGAAAATTATTTTTTAAATAAAATTTCTCGTTTTCCAAAATAACTCATTTCCCGAGCATTGCAAGTGAATGTTGATACTAAATAAATTAAAAAAGACTCATTTTTCTTTGTCTTATGTCAACAAACATGTATCATTGAGACATGCTTAGGAAATGAGTTATTGCGAAGAACGAGAAATTTTATTTATAAAATTGATGTGACACAAATTTCATAAAAAAGGGTCATATGCAGAAGCCCATAATTTCGGTGCAGCTAGAGCTAGAGGAATGTTTTCATTTAGATCTACTCAAAATTAAGTCTCCTTTAATTAATTTACAAGCAACTTTCAGCTCCGATGCTCAGGAAATTATTTATTTTGGAAAATGAGAAATTATATTTAAAAAATTGATGTTACACAAAATTTCATAAAAAATGGTCATAATCAGAAGGCCATAATTTCGGTGCTATTAGAGCTAGAGCAATGTTTTCTTAGATCTATTCAAAATTGAGTCTCCTTAAATTAATTTACAAGCAACTTTCATCTGAACTGCTCAGAAAATGAGTTATTTTAAAACACGAGAAATTTTATCTACAGAATTGATGTGACACACAATTTCATAAGAAAAGGTTCATATTCAGAAGGCCATAAATTCAGGGCTATTAGAGCTAGAACAATGTTTTTTTTAGATCTACTCAAAATTGAGTCTTCTTTAATTAATTTACAAGCAACTTCCACCTGCAATGCTCAGGAAATGAGTTATTTTAGAACACGAGAAATTTTATTTATGAAATTGATGTGACACACAATTTCATAAGAAAAGGTTCGGATTCAGAAGGCCATAAATTCAGTGCTATTAGAGCTAGAACAATGTTTTTTTTAGATCTACTCAAAATTGGGACTTCTTTAATCAATTTACAAGAAATTTCCACCTGCAATACTCAGGAAATGAGTTACTTTAAAACAAGACAAAATTTTATTTATGAAATTGATGTGACACAAAATTTCATGAGAAAAGCTCCATATTCAGAAGGCCATAATTTCCATGCTATTAGAGTTAGAGCAATGTTTTTTTCAGATCTTCTCAAAATGGAGTCTCGTTTAATTAATTTACAAGCAGCTTCCGCCTCCAATACTCAGAAAATGAGTTATTTTGGAAAAAGAGGAATTATATTTAAGAAATTGATGTTACACAAAATTTTATAAGAAAGGATCATATTCAGAAGGCCATAATTTCGGTGATATTGGAGCTAGAATCATATTTTTTTAGATATACTCAAAATTCAGTCTCCTTTAATTAATTTACAAGCAACTTCCGCCTGTGATGCTCAGGAAATGAGTTATCTTGAAAAACGAGAAATTATATTTAAAAAATTGATGTTACACAAAATTTCATTAGAAAGGTTCATATTTATAAGGCCATAATTTTGGTGCTATTAGAGCTAGAGCAATTTTTTCTATATCCACTCAAAATTGAGTCGTCTTTGAATAATTTAGTAGCAATTTTTACCAAAGATGCGTAGGAAATGAGTTTTTTTATAAAAACTTGAATTTTTTATTCAAATTATTCGCTCAACATCGACTTCTGAGGACCGTAACTTCAAAACTTTCAGAGATAGAATATTCGCTTTTTTTTGTTTTTCATAAAATTTCACACACTTTTATTCTTCTAAAGGTACTTGGGACTTGAGATGAACTGGAAAGATGCGATTTTCAAGAAACTAATTTTTTCCCACTTATTTCTCAATTTTTCAAAAATCTTGAAGGGTTTCAGTTCTCGTAAGTTATTCAGCTCCTGCAGCACTTTTCGGATGATAAACTAAATGGTTTATGCCAATAAAATTCTACTTTAAACAAATTTCCTTGAAAATAAGTTGATCAACCTCTTTAAAAAAATCCAAAATAGTCTTATAGCGCATATTTCGATCAACCCAAAATCCAAACATAGGAAGCAAATCTTATAGGGCCAGCAAAAAAAATTTCCCAGGTGTAGAGATTTTGGACTTTTTAGAAAGAGGGGTGGGGCGAATGAGTCGGGATAAGAAGTACAGTAGGAAAATTTCAAAATTCCAGGTGTGCAAGTTAAGAGTTTTTTGAATATGGCATAAAAACTTGTTTCTTTAATTTATTTCACTGCACATTTCTTTAGAATTTGCGTTACGTATCGAACTCGAAATTTTTTCAGTTTAAATCGAAGAAACATAATATTATTGTGTCATTATGTAAAAAAATTTTCGTAGTTCTCAAGCGTACATAAAAAAGAATACACAGAAAAAAATGCTATTGAATGAATGAGCAGAACAATAACCTTCATTCAAAAGCAAATGCTATATTCAAATAAATGATAAACCGATGAATGTTAAAAATATAATATGAAATTATTTTTAGTTATTGATAATACTTTTCTATCAGTTCAGCATTTGTACAAATTCAATTTAAAACAAAATGGTGGGATTGTTCAAGTCTTGAAAAATTAAGGTGACTGCCATGTTTTTCTTCTAGTTTTTATATGGAAAATCATTTTTAAGTTGATAAATCGTAATTAGGAACCTTTTTCGGTCAATCGCAGGTGAAGAATTGAGATTTAAAAAAAAATCAAAATAAAATGAAAGTACCTGGTATTTATAGACAGAGCTATACTTTTTATCATCTTACAAGTGGTTTTTCAAATAAAAACTACAACAATATATGGTAGTTGTTTTACTTTTTCAAGCTTGGAGTGATTTATCCACTTTCTTAAAAATTGACGTAGTAAATGTGATGAAAATCGATCGAAAAGTTTTTAAATCATTATCAGAATTTGTTTTTAATTAAATAAAAAATAATCCCCGTAATGTTTACATTTTAACATCTTTTTAGATTACTAAAATCTTGAATCTATTACGAAATACTTTCGCCTTATAAGAAAGAAATTTCCGCTGTAACATTTTAGAAAATCGAAAAAGCGGGATTTGGCTGTGTACCCTAATATACATTTACAAAAAATGTCTTCATGGACCCATATTACTACTTTGCAGCGGCTTTCCGGCAAGGAAAACGCTTTTTTTACATTCTCATTAGAATTATATGTACGGTTATTCGTAGTACTCAGAAATTCGAACAATTTATTTCAATGGCTTTTTTCGATCAAAAGGAAATTATGAGAGTTATAGCATTTGCAAAATTCAAGAGAAGAAACGAAAATGAAAATTTTAAGTCAAGCTGTGCACGATATGAAAAAAATTTAGCAGAATGAAAACGTCGCTTTTTGGAAGTTCTACAAGATTGTCATAACAACTTTTTGAATTTCCTTAAAAAGCGAAAATAGTGATTTTGAGCCAAATAATGCAAGATACGAAAATGAGTTTAGATATCAAAATTGTTGCTTCTACAAAGACCTATAAGTTTTTTGCTAAACATTTTTTGGTAGGAGGCATAGTTTGTTTTTCAAGTATGGTACATGATATTGGAATATTTTAATTTCATTTTAATTGTTGAGCCAAACGACGCGACATAAGAAAAAAATTCAAGACAGTAGAATTTGTGTTTTTAAAAAGTCAAACAAAATTGCCGTTAAACTTTTCTTCACAGGACCAATCGTAAGTCACCAAGAGCATTTTTTATTCGTCTCTTTAACTATTATTATTTTTATATATTATACAGTAAGCGCAGAATGTCGAGCGCGAATATTATGATGAGAATGTATTCCTTAAGGCCGGTAGAGCCTTAAGTAAATGAGTTTCCTTTTTTATTTTTAATCAAAAACAGATTTAGTAATTTTCAGAACCATTGGTATCAGTGAAAAAATTAATTTTATGCCAAAACAGCTGAAATCGTTATCATCCATTGTCTTCACTTACGATATATGATTTTTTTTTATAGAAGTGAAAGTAGAATACATGGCTTCCTAGAAAGAGTTAATGCATGCTTTCATAAAAAATTGTTTTATGTTTCATAATCTCGGAAGTTTCGTAGACATACGTGGAGTTTTTATTAACGAGAGTAATAATTTATCAAGTTTGCGTTTTGTGAAATAAAAATCAAGGTTCTTCACAAGTCTGATGCGAAGATACGAAAATCTCTTAAAATGATACGTCACTATACGCAAACTTGCTAAATTATTACTTTTGTGAATTAAAGTTCCACGTATATGGGTAATTTCAAATTAACTTCAGAATTCGACACCGGTAAAATTTGCATATTACAGTTGTTAATAATAATATATTGCTGTGACAGGATGCTTGAGAATGCTTTTTAATGAGTGATGAGAGTAGTGGTAACCAATAATATCCAGCGGTGGCATTTTAAAGTCCGATCTTCGTTTTTAGGTGGACACAGATGACATGAATAATTTCAAATTTATAAAATAAATCCATTTTGATGGCTTCTTTAAAAATTTTTTTGTATAATATCCTCTAAAGATATATGCGAAAAGATCTGGGCAACGCATAAATTTAATATGATAGTGCTCGACAGAATAAAATTCATAAAGTGCGTTGCACCGAATTCTAGTAAAAAATTAAAAACTATACAAATGTTTTGCTTAATGTTTAGTAAAGCATTCACATTTCACGTTTTCGAAAATTAGATGCTAGAAAAATTCATCTAAAATCCAGTTTCCTAGAAAAATAATAATAAATTCTATTGAAGTGAACATAGTTGAGAGAGGACGTAGTTGAATTTTCACTACATTTCTTAAATCATCTTTGTGTTATTAGAGGATTTAAATTGGCTCACGAGAAATAATAAATCGGGTCGATGTCGAAAGTTTGAAAGAAAATGATAATTCAAAAAATATTAATTAGCAAAGAATAAACTTAGGGGGACGTAGTAGAAATTCACAAGTTACAAAACACATTTTCGTACTTTTCGAAGAAATTTTTTATGATAATTCCTTTCAAAATCGTCCGACAACTTTGAAAATTGTTTCTTCGCACTTTTCAAAGAGAACTTATGTCAAAACAAGGTATAATCTAGCCTTGCATTCTTGAAATATGCGTGAAAATCTGCGGTAGACGTAATGGATGCAAATTTCGGGGATAAGGATAAATATATCTGTAAAAAATTATTTACAAAATTTAAATTATTAAAAATAAATTTTTGTAAGTCCTGAATATTTTTTGAATTTATTAATCGAAAAAAATAATTCAAATATCACTATAAGATGTCTAGAAAAACCAATCAATGTCTTTAATTTGTACATTTTTTGTATAACCATATGTATTAGGATAGCCAAATCCCGATTTTTGTATTTTCTAATTCGTTGCCGCGGATTTTTTTTAATATGAACAGTTCAGAGAATACTCTTCACTTAACTGAAGATAATTTCTGCTAGTGATTAAAATACTTTTCAATAGATTTACAGTTATACATTCACTGTAACAATTTTTAAGAAAGTGTAACAATCGTTCAAATCTTGGAAAAGTAAAGCGAATCCTTTTTTTCTATTTTATAATTGGAAAACCACTCTTAAATATTTCTTCATACAAATACGAAATGCTTTCATAATATTTTCATCTTTTTTTTTTAATTAACCTCGACGCAATAATTTCTTTTTAATTTTGAACAATTTTGCTTCCTAGCATTTTTTCGTATCTGGTGTCATCTGGCTGAAAATTTCAATTTTCGAATTTTCATTAGAACTTTTGATGGATAAAACCACAACCGTTGGTCAACGAAGGCTGATTGATGAACGAAAATTTGTCTTTCATAATAAGAAAATGATGGTATGTTTCTTTAATTTAAACTAAAGAAATTTCAAGGTCAACATTCATTCTAATCAATATTTTTCTCATATTTTTAAAATTATTTTGCGTTCTACTTGACACGGAAGAAGCGCGATAATCATCTTATCAGTTTATACCAAATGATCATAGTACATGCTACATATGTATACATCATAAGACCATGTTTTTCGTAAAAATTCATTTTATTGCGTCCATCATCATAGTTTTCACTTTTAGAATTCCTTTACTCTCAACCATCATTTTTTTTAATACCTAAAAAAATAATCTCCAAATTTTAGCGAAATCGGTTAATATTAACCCGTGCCTCAAACACCATAAAGTTTAACACATGTTTCTTATGGGGAAAAAGCAGTTTTTTCTTAATCTGAAATTTCGAAGCCATAAGATCTTGCAAATTATTCCGCCTTGCAATATGTTGTTCAGAATTCATCAAAGAATAAATAACAGTCATAAATTCTAAAGTTGAATTATTTTATGGTACTCCTATGGGTACCCAAGGAATGCCTCATAATCGTCAAACACGAATTTGATCTAATATTGAGGTTCATTAACGCTTTTTGAGATTTTTTTTCCATAAATCATCACCAGTCGGTAATCTGACAATAACAAGCGATTTTTCAAGCAATATGAGATTATTTAAACAATTTTTATATATTTAAACATCTGATTTATTCATATGAGCTGAGAAAATAATGGATTATCTAGACAAATGTCAATTTTTGTGAGTACTAATTTGTTTTCAATACTGCTCTTAATTTTTTAAAGAAACTGACATTGTTTAAACAAACTTAGATTGTTTGAACAATTTCATATTTTGTAAATATTCAATTTTCGCCATTCTTTTGCATTTGTGGATATTTGTAGGTACTAATTTCTTTCTGGACAATACTCCAGAATGTTTAAACAAATTTAAATTGTTCAAACAATTTTTATTTGTTTAAATATTTGATCTATTCATATGAGTCGAGAATGTAGTAGATTTTCTGGACAAATTTCAATTTTTGCGAGTACTCGTTTGATTTAATACTACTTTTAATTGTTTAAAAGAACTGAAATTGATTAAACAAACTTACATTTTTCAAAGAATTTCATATTTTCTAAATATTTAATTTTCGCCATTCTTCTGCAGATGTGAATATTTCTAGGTATTAATTTGTTTCTGAACATTTTAGAGTATCGTTCAAAAACAAATTAGTACCTACAAATATTCACATCTGCAGAAAAATGGCGAAAATTCAATATTTAGAAAATATGACATTGTTTAAACAATTAAAGTTTCATTAAACAATTAAGAGTAGTATTAAAAACAAATTAGTACTCACAAAAATTGAAATTTGACTAGAAAATCCATTACATTCTCGACCCATATGAATAAATCAGATATTTAAGCAAATAAATTTTTTAAAACAATTTCTGTTTGTTCAAACATTCTAGAGTATTGTTCAGAAAGAAATTAATACTCACAAATATTCACATCTACAGAGAAATGGCAAAAATTAAATATTTAGAAAACATGAAATTATTTTAACAATTCAAGTGTGTTCAAACCAACAAGTGAAAAAATGAAAATTGTTTGAATAATTTCAAATTGTTAAAAAAATTACTGGTTATTTTCTCGACATAATTCGTGATGCTTTATGGAAAAAATATTTCAAAAAGCGTTAATAAACTTCAATATTAGATCGAATTCGTGTTTGGTGTTTATGAGGTATTCCTTGGAGACTCATAAGAGTACCATAAAATAACTCAACTTCAAAATTTATGACTGATATTTATTCTTTGATGAATTCTGAACAACATA